>JAOXJP010217449.1:0-11767 GCA_025762735.1 Platanus orientalis
GCTTTTAACTACGCGAGATTACAGTACTTTAACAGGAAATTAGGTCAAAAACCATTTTTCGAGCGATTTAACAAAATTAGACAGGAAATGCTATTGGTTTTTCTATTAAATGCCACCTTGGGCCATATCTAGGGGATTTGAAGTTTAGGGAATCTTGGAGCTATAAGAGCTAATAGATTGATTGTTGGATTTCTAGGTAGTTGCTGAGAGCTTTTCAAAGCAAATTTGCTTGAATAAATTGGGTTTCTATAGCTGCCTGAAGCCGGGTGAAATTGAATGACTAGGCATTTCCTGAACCAAGAGTTTGTGAAATACTTTATTGAGGACAAGGGTGAAAACTGAGAAAATGGCTTTGACATTACTGCATTCTGAGTCTGGGAGAACTTTTAGGGGCATTCTACTTGCCAAATACAAACAAAATGTGATTTTTCTGGGTTTGGCAGAAATAACTGCTTGGGCCATGGATTTTTTGCAAATTAGTGTGGATCTGATAGTCTCAAGACTCTAAATTTATAGTGGAATAGCCACTGACTATCTGAATTTCTAATTTCAAATGTGCTCCTAGGAGTCGGTTGAGCACCTAATTTTTAGACTTGATTCGCATCACTTTTTAGAGTATTTGAGGGAATCTTGGCAGATAGATTTTGTGAAAGTTATTACTCCTTAGACAACTTTTCAAAGGCCTCGCGATTTTGAAAAAATAGGAGCCGACCGATCCTAATTTGGAGGTCTAGAGAATATTCTGACTCCATAAGAGCAAAAAGCAAGAAATTAGCCTTTTGACCTTTTAGGGAAGATTCGAGATTTTTCAGAGGTTTGAGACTTCGAAATTCTCTTCTCAAACTTAGAGACTTGAAGCTAAGGCTAGGGTCGAGGTATAGCAACTGACCTTTCTAGATTCAGAGATCTGATGAATTTCTGAGAGCTCTAGCAAGGTCATTTCTTGGTCAGGGTTATCATAGGTTGAGAAATTGGTTGTTGCCGTTCTCGAGCAATGTCTGGCTTGTGATGAGTTCCTTAGAGCAAGGAGATTTAGGGATGCATAGGATATAAAATTACACCATTTGGACCACGTGAGAGGCTCCAAGGGTCCTTTGAGAGTCCAGGGGTGATTCTCTAAGTAAAAAGGGTAAAATGGTAATTTTTTGCCCACAGGTAGAAAAAAAGTGAAAATGTGAATTCTTTGTTTGTGATGTTTCATGACAAGAAGGCTTATGTAGGTGAAGAAATTCAGCGATCTGGATGACAGATAGTGAGTAGTGAGCCTTTGAAGATAAAAAAGCAAAACGGTAATTTTTTCATCTGTGATGCTTTGCTAGAGAAAGGCTTACAAGAGGTGAAAAACTTACTGACGACATGAATGGGGTTCTAAAATGTGGACCCTCAACGTCTTGTTGGTGCTTTTGAATGGAATTAGGGTTTGTCCTAAAATGGTACATTTTGGGCTGTGATATGGTGTTTTGATTAATTCATTTGCAACTAGAGTATCTGGAAAAACCTTCTTGGGGATGCCTAATCTCTTGGAGTCCAAGTTTGTTCTTCCTAGGCTAAGGGTGCTTAGAGTCTTGATGCCTAGATGTTGTTGTGTTGTCGTTATGCTATCACATGATCCGAGTCAAAATTTGGGTGTTGACAACATGGAAGAAGGGCGTGGGAGATGCCATTAGGTGGGATTTAATTGGTTGCAATTCTTAATGGGAGGCATCAATATGCTAATTGGGAGGACATGGGGGTACCCTAGGGATTTGAATCTCAACAGTTAGATCCAAAGGTGAGGGGTGAGGGTTCACATTGGAAGATTTCAATCCAAGGGTTGCCATTTTATCTCTTAAGGTGTGAATGCATTAAATACCATTAATGAGCTAAGTTTGAAAAGTCTTATCTCCTTACTGGATATTTATTGCTTTTACGGTTTTCAAACCCTCTCTCTACTGTCACTCCTCACAAGCTTTTGAGCTCAGAAGTTGGCCAACTCAGTGTCATTTTCAGAGGTTGTAGATGCTCCGATCACGCTAGACCAATCAGAACTAAATTACAATAAAAGCAAGGGGGTGAAAGTAGGGTTTTTTTAACCTAAAATCTCTCATATGCATTTTGAAAGGGCAAGAAGGTAAAATGGATTAAAAAATTGTCAGGTGATGGATGACCCCAGGTCCAGGTGAGTCACAACCTCTAACTATGCTTAATTATAACTCCCGAGCAAAAAACTGGGTAAAAACCCCTTTTTTGGGTAATCGAAGAATATTGGACTAGAAATGCTACCTATTTTTTTGTAAATCTCTACTATAGGCCATGTTTGGGGGATTTGATTCTTGGGGAGTCTCGGAGCTAGAGGAGCTAACAGATTGGCTGTCGAATTCTCGGGCAATTGCCAGAGGGTTTTCAAAGCAAGGTTACTTGGAGAGATTGAGTTTTTGTAGTCGCCTGAAGATTGGTGGAATTGAACTGTCAGACATTTTCTGAAGTTGGAGTTCATGAAATGATCTTTTGAGGACTTGGGTGAAACCAAGAAAATGGGCCTAATCTTGCTATATTCAGAGTCTAGGAGAACTTTTAAGGGCATTTTGTGTACCAAATATAGACCAAAAGTGCTTTTTCTTGGTTTGAGCAAAAATGATGGCTTGGGCCATAAGGTTTCTATAATTTAATGTGATCTGATAGTTTGAAGGCTCTTAATTTACTATGGGGTGGCCACTGACTAACTGAATTTCTGATTTTAGATAAACTTTAGGGAGTTGGTTGAGCACTTGATTTTTAGACCTGATTTGTTGTTCTTTTAGAGTATTTGAGTTCCTTATACAGTTTTTTGAAGGCCTCACAATTTTGGAGAGATAGACATCGATTGATCATGATTTGGAGGTCTGGAGAATATTCTGGCTCCATAAGAGAAAAATGCAACAAAATGGCTTTTGACTCCTTAGGGGAGATTTGTGATTTCACAAAGGTTCGAGATTTTAAAGTTTTCTTCTCAGACCTGAAGATTTGAAGCTAAGGCTAAGGCTAAGATACACCGATTGACTTTTCTGGATTTGGAGATCGGATGAATCTCTGAGAGGTCTTGCAAGGGTCATTTCTTGGTTAGAGTCATCATAAGTTAAGAAATTGCATGTTGCCATTCTCAAGCAATATCTAGTCTATGATGAGTTCCTCAGAATTGGGAGACTCAGGGATGCATAGGATTTGATATTACACCATTCGGACAACGGAGAGGCTTCAGGGATCCTTTGGGTTTGGGGGTAAATGCTCTGAGGTGTAAAGGGTAAAATGGTAATTTTTTATACTTGGGTCAAAAGAAGTGAAAATGAGAATTATTCGCCTGTGATGCTTCATGACAAGAATGCTCATATAGGTAGGAGAAATTCAGTGATCTGAGTGATAAATTATGACTTTTAGGCTTTTGAAGGTAAAAGGGTAAAATGATAATTTTTTCATCTATGATGCTTTGCCGAAGAAAAACTTATAGGAGGTGGAAAACTTGCTGATGACATGAATGGAGTTCTAAAATGTGGACCCTCAAAGTCCTATTGATGCTTTTGTGGGAGATTAGGGTTTATCTTGAAATGATGTGTTTGGGCCGTAACAGGTTCCTATGACTGGTTCATTTGTGACTGACACATCTGAAAAGACTTCTTTGGGAACGACTATTCTCCTAGAGTCCAGGTTTGCTCTTCCTAAGCCAAGGGTGCTTTGAGATTTGATGCCTAAATGCTATTATGCTGTCCTTATATTATTAAATGACCCAAGTCAAAATTTGGGTGCTGACAATGGGAAATTTTTCTTGCCTTGAAATCAATGACTTTTTAATGTTATACTAAGGCTTAAACTGAAAAACAATAATTAAATAAATACAGAAGGAACTCTAAGATGAACTTACCATAGGAGTTATCCTAATCATGTAATGTACGAAGTTATAGAGTTAATTCCATATGAAGAGAATAAACCTGAACCATTGATAAAATGCCATAAACAAAGATTAAATAAAACAAAGGTATTTATTGATGATGAAAGGTTATAGGATACATGGTTACAAGAGTTGAATGAGTACAATATAAAGTTTGGATGTAGACAAAGTTGTTTTGGTGTGCGACCCCTGTTTCCGATCCCTGGATCCCTATTTATAGAGTTTCAATTCAGTTACATGCCTTGTACAAGTGTCATTTTCTAGTTTTTTTTTCCTTCTTTTTGCTTTTGTCTCTATAGGCGCTAAGTAACTATTCCATAACTTCCTTCTTTTCCATTTTCTTCCACATGTCTCTTATTTAAATTTTAAACTTCATTTATAACGGCATCTTCATACCATTATCATCTAACCGCCTTTTCCTGATCTATGGCCATGTGACCTATTTTTTGGCTATGCATCATGATAGTAATTTTATGGTGTAAACAATGCCCCCCATCATTTTGAATTCGAAAGAATTTGAAATGACATCATGTCTTTTCTTTTGACTGTGTTGTTCCACGTGTTTTTCTCTTACCAAGTTCTAGGTTTTTTTTGTTTCTACATTCCTATTTTCGAGGGATCTCCCCATGATTCTTGTCCTCTTCGCTATAAATCTCTTCTCTTTTTCAAAAAATTTCCATCATTGCTTCTTTCTCATTCTTTAAGCTGAATTTTCTCTGTTCATGGCGTCCAACATAGAATTGTCTTCTCCGAAAGCTCTTCCTTTTGTTCTTCTAGCTTCTCGATTGGAAAGCTATGTGAGTAGTTCAGAATTCTCCACCCAGATACTCTTTTCTATCGATGATAAACCCATTTTAGGTCCTGCTTTTTTTTACTTTTCTTCTAAAATCATTGTCTCAACAATATCCTTTGTCCTAAGAAAACCTAACCTGGTCCATATGGAGCAAAAATAATTCTCTTAAATGTTAGCCCAAAACTCATGATCAATGGATCAACTGGATAGCCCATCTTCTTTCCCACTGTGGAAACTTATGGGATGACTTAGATATTAGAGAATGTATTCTCTTTTTTAAGTTCAATTTTCCAATAGACAAAGAACTTTTAGCCACAACAGCTTGTTTTTGGTCCTTTTCCACAAATTCCTTCTATTTTGGTTGTGGGATGATGTCCCCTTCACTTTTCGATGTGACTTTTTTAACCCTTCTTCCTCCTCATGGGAAGGTAATTTCAGTAGAACTTTTTTCTTCTTCCACAGATATAGGGTTTGATTGTTCCAACACTAGATAATCTTTCAATAAATTCATTACGAAAGAAACCCTGAATACCAAAACCATTTCTTTCCAAGAGCACAGTGCCTTTATTTTTTATAGGCTCTATAGGTATATCGTTTGTCCTCCTTCTAGCAACATGACCAAAGTATATTGCCTTGTAGCTAGTACTTTAGCAAAATGAAAGATATTGGCACTGAGTCCTTTCTTTCTTGCTTAACTCTATAGGATTTTGAACAATCTTAACCTGAAAAACCTTTGTAGTGTTGGTAGTCCCCTCTGGTTTATCCAATTATGGATTTATAAATATTTTTCTGATTTGAAAGCTTGTATTGCCAAACCTCCTCCTGGGGTAGATTGTCTTTCTTACGATAGTAGGTGAGTAGTTTCTCGGCCAAAATTTTGTTCTTTTAAACAATTCTTTGAATTCTTCTATGATCTCTCCACAGATAGAGATGACCAACTTTTTTGCACTTTCCTTAATTATCTGTATGACCCTTATATACAGGTAATATTCTTGATTTTCATACTCTTGTTGATCAAAAAATCTTCCATGAGGTGTGACACTCGTATCTTTCCTCCTGAGACTTACATTATGGAGGTATTTATGATAAATTGAATAACAAACCCAACTTTGAGTTTTATGCTCCTCACTAGATTGCTCATCAATTTGGATTATGTCAAATGATTCCAATTCCTCATTCCCTTTTAACAAAAAAAATTCCCTACCTCATCAAAGAACTTTGGAAACTCTTCAAGATGTTAATGATGTACTAAAAGATTTTGAATTTTCACAAAGTTCTTTCACCATGACTGACACACCTCAAAACCCTTCTTTTGTAGTGATTCAATACAAAGAATGGTGGAAGAATGCCTTTCCTCTGTGTTTTGAAGCAATCTCCTATAGCTTAACTGTGTGCCAATTTCTCCCGATAGTGAATCCAACCAGATGATTCCAGAGCCTTCCAATTCTTCAAAAAATCCTACAACAGTTAGTTATAGGTCTCCTCCTCCCATTTCTTCTTCACAGCTTCCTTCAATGGTATCAAAAAGGAAAACTTCCAAGAAAGACATGGTAAAAGAAAATAAGGAAAAACCAGTCACCAAGAAATCTTTCAAGGGTAAAGGTACCATTCTTTTTGTAAATGTTCATTATTCAATAATAAAAAGATATGAAACTTTTTACAAAATAAAATGAAGTCCTTTTGATACTGAGGGGGAAGCCAAAAATAAAAAGTGGTCTGGACTGGCTGTTAGGAAGGAAAAATTTGATGATGAATGTCTGGAAATTTTCTTTAGGTTGGGGCTCCTCAAGATAAGCAGAAAAACTACTTGTTGCCTCTTAAGCCCCTTCTTCCAAAAGTTCCTACAACCCCTTTTGGTGTAGCCGACCCAATTATTCCTTCTTATAAATTGGTAGGAGTAGAGTTTGAAGGGAGGATTTTAATTTAACCTCATCCTGCTTTAAAAGAAGGAATAATTACTGTACGGGATGACACTAATTGTTTCCTTGGGGAAAGAAGTTAAGTCTAATCTTTTTCTTTAATTAATGCCAGAAAACTCTTATTGACTTTCTTCTTTTGATTTTTTAGTTAAGAGAGCTCAAGCTCTAGTGAGCACTCATTTGTCCGAACTGCTTGCTCAAGATCTTCTTCCTTTAGATGAGAATGATCTGAATGACATCGAGCCTCTAAGCAAGATAAGGAAGAAGCTAGTGAAGAAGTAAGATCGTTTTCCTGCCAGTACTGTATCCAGGAGGACTCGTCACTTTTCCTCTTTCTAGACATAGAATCCAGGAGAACTTTTGGATTTGATGGAAGAAGAAAAGTAAGTGTCTTCAAGTATTTGGAAAGAAATTTTCTAAGAAGTTCCTCTGGAAATACAAAAAACAAGTCCGCTTGATTCTTTGCCTTCCAGTCCACTTGCAGCAGTATTTTCTCTCAGGCCCAAAGAACCCATCCAACCAGGCCGTATTCCTCTCGTTTTAGATCCTCCAACAATCTCTTTGTTGTGGAAAAAACTTAAACTAATTCTCATCAAGATGAAGCAATGTCATATGTTCCTCCTTCCATTGATGATGATCTGGATTCCCTTCTACAGATCTGTTGGCTGAATCCCCAGATAATACTCCTAATAATGCAGTCACAACCTCTTCCATCACACAACATCTTCTCCTACAAGATTCCTAGTTTCAATAATTGAAGGATTGTCTCTCCTCCCTTCTTTGTATGGGTTATTATGAGATTGTTCTTTCATAGAGAAAAAAAGATATGGGAGTGCTTACCAAAAAATTGTTTGGTCTTACTTCTGATCTAGAGAATCTTATTCATTAGTTGGTCATTTGATTATCTTCTTCTATATCTGCTTTCAAAGATTATGAAAGAGTCACATCAAGCCTTTACAAGATCGAACATTTGTCTTTTGAGGAATCTCATATTGCCGCTCGTATCCCAGAATTTCAGTAGGTAGTTGAATCTTTTAACTCAGAATGTGAGGTTATTTCTTCCAAGTTAGTTGAAGTAGAGACAAATATCAACAAAATTTATGCTAAAATTCAAAGGTTAGAAATCGAGAAAGCATCTATGCAGGCAGGAATTTTTGAAGACAAAAAGAAACTGGGCATCTACGAGGAGAAACAAAACATTTTAAAGGGCGAGATGTCAACTACTTTAATGAAGAAGAGGAAAGTATTGAAGGAGCTGAAGGAGGTGGAAGGAAAGAAACAAGAACTTTCTGACCATTTAGTCCGTATCATAGGAGCATGGTTTGAAACTTAAAATTTCTTCAAAGAGAAATTTTAAACTTTTTGCTTGTTGATGGCCATTTAAACTTTGTTTTAGTGACGTGTGTTGGCTTGTTTTAGCCATTTAACTCTTAACTTTTGTACTGAATTTTTTTTTCAAATTTTTTTTAATTTTATGTTTTTGTGTCTTGATCCATACATTATGGAAATTTCTTTTGGAAGATTAAATTGGCATTTTATCCATAACTTATATCATAATGGATTCTTGATTTCCCCAATTGGTGGGAAAATACTTCTTTAAATATTTTCCATTAATTGTTCTTTTCATGATTAACCCCTTTGTTTCTTGCAGCACATATGCTCCTCACAAGAGAACATGAAATATTTTATATGGTCCTTCCCAGCCATGAGACCACTTCCCAAAGGCATGATCTTTAGTACCTAGTGGAAGAACTGTCTTCTAAACGAGTTCTCCTTCCTTGAAGGATTTCTTCTTTGCTTTTGTATTATTAGCCTTAGCAATTTTCTGTTTGTTTGCTTTCACATCTAAGGTTTTTAATCTTATTTCATCAATATTTTCTAATTCCAAGAATATAACTTCATTAAATTCTTCATAATCTTTCTTAAAATGCAGTTCTCATTGAAGGAACTACAATTTTCATGTTTAATATGGCATCATGTCCATATGTTAAAGCATTTGGACTAGTACCAGCACTTGTTCTTTTAGAAGTGTAATATGCCCATAAGATTTGTGAAAGAACTTGATGCCAAGATCTTGGTTTTTCTTGAATGGTCTTCCTTGATAAATCTTTTAAGATTTCATTAAAGGATTCAACTTAACCATTGGCTTGTGTGTAATAGGGAGTAGAAGATAAAATTTGGATCCCAAAATCTTGTGTAAATTGTTTTACATCTTGGCCAGTGAAAACGGTTCCCATATCTGTTGTGATAGTTTTAGGTAGGCCATAACGATAAACAAAATTTTCCTTTATGAATTGAATAATATGGCTTTGCTTTACTTCTTTCATAGGTTTTGCTCCCACCCATTTTGTGAAATAATCCATTGCCATAATAATATAATCATGCATATTCAAAGAAATAGGGTTAATTTTCTCAATTAAATCCATTATCCATCCTCTAAATGGCCATGGTTTCAATATAGGGAATAATTCTACTATAGGGGCTCTTTGTATAGGTCCATGTTTTTGACATGGTTGGCAAGATTTTGCATGTTTTATACAATCAGCCATAATAATTGGCCAATAATATCTGATGATGATAGAATCTGGTCATCCTAGGTGCCTCCATCTCAGGGATGACACCATTGGATTTTATCCCCACATTAATTTCCCAAGTTCCTTTTGTGGCTCGATCTTGTTAGCACATGTAGTCTTTCCTTCTAAGGGTATGCTTAGTCAGGTTGTCTTTGGTGACAACTTTTTACAGAGGCTCAGTTGACTCGAGACTCAATATGCAGTGGCCCCCTCGGGTTCAACCATCTCAAGACTGCCTGGGATTTGATCCTCACGTAATGGCTCAAGTTGGTTTGGTTCCACTCCCATCAGTTGCCCCCCAATTCCTGAGGATTGGTTCTTTCGAGGCTAATGAAATTCAAGTTGTTTCGTATTCTTGACTGTTGATTTTGGCAGTGGATTTAAAATTTGGTGGTAGCCATTTTTTTCTTTTGGGGAGTCAAAACGAGTGCCTGGGAGATCATGGTGGGTGTTAGGGCACCTGAAAAATTATGGTGCCATAATTGGTGCACTGTCAAGGGTGGGCATTGATGAGAAGTCATTTCAGTTATCTCTTCGGCATACACAAAGACACGTGGAGGGCTTGGATTTCATCATTTGGATTAGAGGGTCAGGGTTGAATCCCCTTCCTTATAAGTAGTCTGGGGTCCCCTAGATTCTCTTTTATTTGTGCTCATTTCTTCCCTTGGTGTTCTTCTTCTTCAACTCCTTCGGTGGTGATTCTAGTCTTCCCCGACGATGCTTATTCTTTAGTTTTCCTTTCTAGTAGGTATTTCGGTATGCTTCTCTCCTACTTTATTTCATTCTTCCTATTTTATTTAGGATAGTTTATTCCTGTTCACCCTGGACGATACCAGAGTTCCCTTTAGGATAGTTTGTGTTAGCATACCTCTCCCTTTGTGTCTTATCTCTGTTCTAGCCAAGCCCTCACTTCCTGCATCTTCATTTAATTGTGTGCTTAAGGCCATTTTTGTCATGCCCCAAAACCTATACTAGTAGGGCCATGAATTTTGGCACGTGAAATTAACACATCACTTCACTTTTCAATCATTCGTTCATTCTTTGCCTGTATAAAATTTTTATTTTCTTTACATTCATACACAGTAGAATAATACATCATTCAATTTTCAATATCACATAATCAATCACATTCCCATAAGTCTGACCTGTATAAAATCCCATAACTCATAAACTATAATAATGTAAATAATCCATAAACAATACCTAATATTTCCATTCAATTAAATAAATAGTCTGACATAATCAAATCCATCAACTGAAATCAAATACTAAAATCCCTAACTTATTACATTCCTTGAAATTTAAATTGAAATCACTATACTGAAATAAATAAAGTCTTTATTCCAAATAACTAAAATAAATAAGTGTCCGGTCTCTAACTATCTTTATCTAGAACTGTTGCTTTACGATCTCCTCATCATCCGTGGTGTCAGATTGAGATAAGTTTAACAAACTTAGCAAGAAAATAGTAAACTATGGAAACAGTAGATCAAGTCTTAGCACGATTTCAAAAACTAAACAGATACTTTACTATTTATAATTCAATATGCATAACAATTCATAAATAAATCTTATACATTACTAAATATTTAATAAAAATTACAGTTTCATGTACAGAACAAAAATCAGTGATAACATATATCTTTACATTTACAAAACAGAACGGATCGGATCATATTTCATATCATAGCCAGAACGAAACAGAACAAAATAAAACATATATCTGCTATAAAGCCAAAACATATAACAGTTCGCACCATTTAAATCACGATGAGAAGGGTCCAGTTTGTTGCATTTAAACCCAGCTGAGAAGGGTCCAGTTCGCAGTTCGCAGCATTTAAACCCAACTGAGAAGGGTCTAGTTCACAGCATTTATACCCAATTAAGAAGGGTTATTACTACCTCCTATGTGGCAAGCAATAAGGATCCATAACCGTTCGCACTGATTATACCCAGGTGAGAAGGGTTCCATCAATAATTCTCCTTCATAGATAAGGTGACTTTCTAATAGTACATATCATTCTCTTGCAGTTTCAATTAAATCATGTAGCTTATAGAAGCAACATATAATAATTCTTTACATAAGTTTAACTCAAAATAACATATAAGAATATGCTTAATCCAACTAGGCACAGTATATAGAAGATGTTTTCAAAACATATCAAATCTGTCTAAAATAGTACTCTTGGGAATCACTAATGGTAGAATGTAAAAATCAACACTTTTCTTTATAAAATATGATTGAAGAACATTAAAAATAAATCGACGAATTAGACATATAGTTTCTCTTACAAATCAGTCCACAATTACCTCTAAAATTATTTAGAATATTAAATAATTCTTAAAATAGCTTTTACAATTTTTGAAATAAAACTTCTTTTTAAAATTCTTGTTTTTTCATTAAAAACATAGTTCTACATGCATTAATAATACAAAACGGATTCAAAACTGATGATTCAACTCTTTAAAATCATATGAAATAGAAGGTAAATCATTTTTACATTATGTTCTTGTAAAACTATTTTATCTCTTTCAAAATCATATTTTAGATCTTTAAGCAAAACCAAAATCAATGAAGAAC
>JAOXJP010217460.1:0-11767 GCA_025762735.1 Platanus orientalis
TTCTCTACAAAACTCAGATCTAGTCGTCGTTTTTTTTGTTGGAAACTATACTTCAAGACCTTTCTAATGACATAAAGTTTTATCACTAATTCATCCTACATTTGTATTAGTGTATTTTTAAAGTTGTATCAAAATCTATTGACTCAGACCATACTAGACAGCATAAACACTTGGTGGGAAAATCATCGTAACTTTTTCTTAAAAACTTCAATTCACTCACTGTTCAAGAAATTGGAAAGAAAACTCAAATATTTTTCTAATGATATATGATTTGTAGGGTGATTCCTACGGGATTGATACAAATTTATTTATGAAGTTACCTCGACTATCTAGGACAATTTTTTCTTTTGCTTTCTTTCCCTTCCATGTTTAATTATATTTTTCTCACTCACTTATATGTGATAGAATACCATTAATAAACTTAAATTATAATTAACTCTGGTCTATTAATTATGCATCTATGATCGTACTTAGTACATGAAACATGTGCGGGGTATTACAAAGGATGTAAGCACCCAAATCAAGATTGATTTTGAAAGGGATTTGATAACACCAAGGCTTTCAAGAAGAGGGTGATGACCAAAACTGAAACCAAAGCCTAATACCAATAGGCAGTAGTGGCTTGTTAGATATGTGGAAAGACATATTTGGGTATTTGTCACCATGGGTTAGGAGCCTCTTCGTGATGTGAAATGATGGGCCATTAGATCAAGGACTACACATCAATGGGATCTCATTGATGACAAGGTAAATGGAAATGAATTTAAAATGATAAAGGTAAAAAGAGTATTATATGATGATGACATTGAGATGAAATGTTATATGAAGAAAAGAGTTTTGATGTCACTGCTCGAATTTGGTTTACTACCGAGTTTACATTGATCTGGGTTTGGGGCGTGATAGGAGGCATGACTTGACCCAAGATAGGGTTGGCTCCCTTTGAGCTCTAAGAGCCGTGGAGGCTTTGGGGTGGTGATTTCACGGCCTCCATGTAAGTCCATGGAGGAACTGCTAGAGAAGCAGGACGGGTGTTCACATGAGAAAGACCCTGTTGTACATCCTACGGTCATTGTAGATCGAGATGGGGTAAAACTGTTGTGTGTTGTTGGTATTGGCATAGTTGTCGGCAGCTGATTTCTTGGATAAACAAAAGATCTCTTAGTAATACAACTAAGTGTGCATCTAGCTAAAGATGAGAGGAGAGGAGTGTCCCACCAAGTGTGCCAAAAATTTGTACACATCAAATTTTGTTGCAATTTGGATTTATTACTTGGAAATATGGGGTTACAAATTACACATTCCAAATATTGGATGGTTTTTTTTGGTGGGGATTTACTTCTCCAGATTTGGATATCCAAACTTTTTAATTACACCTCATTCTATATAAGGGATGGAGAAAACCTTTGATTAAGGCTTGATGGATATGCGATAATATAAGACAAATTTGGGAGAAAGTTTGTATTTAGTTGATGTAGTCTAGTTATAAAATACCTATTAGGTTATCCTAGATGGGGGTGAATATGATATTAAAAAATTATCTTACCCCTTTTTGCAAGTGTTGGGAGTGATTTTAATTTTCTTGGGCTTACCCAAAGTGTGTGTGCAACAAAGTGACTAGTCAAGTATTTTAACAAACAAGTAGAGTGCAAGAATAGTATTGTGCATAAAGGTAATGAGACAAGCAATCACACACTCAATCCACAATAAGAGATTTGTGGTGGTTTAACACGATGGCTTACGTCCACTCTTATAAATCTCATTACTGAGCTAAGGTACATTTCATTTAGATTGCCTAATTTGACCTAGGTAAACAACCTACAAAACCTATAGTACTTGGCCTTGACAAGTTATTCAACAACACTCAGTGTCTTCGGTGAGTGTGAACTATTTTCAGTGTCTCTGGCAAAAGTAAAGTATGTCAATTGTAAGAAAGAATGCAAAAAAAAAAAAATCAAATTTTACCACAGTTGATTGATGTTATTGTTTACACAATGTAAGGTGCTCCTTGTAAAGCTAGTATGCCTAAGCTACCCACAACCTTAAAGCCTTCGGCTCTTAGGAAAAAACCCACCACAAGTTCTCCTCAATAGTAGAAGCTTAGTATTCAAGAGGAGAGAGAGAGAGAGAGAGAGAGAGAGAGTGAATTTTGGAGTAGATGCTAGCTACTTTGACTCAAAATAATGAGAGGAAGATGGTTTTCTCAAGGGAGGAAAGTCTCAATTAGGAAAAGTCTCTAATACTCTCTAGCTTGCTTGAAGTTGTGACCCTAATTTAAAAAATTCCCTTTTATAAGGGTGAGGAGCACCCACAACCTTTAGATTAGAATCTTTAAAAACAGGCAACCATTTTTGCTCTTCGCTTTTTGAAAAATGAGATTCAAATTTTGAAATAACGATTGGCGGAATTTTATTTCACGATTGACAAAATTGCCTCGTGATCGGTCATGCCTTGTGACCAATCACCAATCTCTTGATCGATCACAGGTGTTAGGCTTAGGACAAATCAGCTCGTGATCGATCATAAGATCCGTGATTAATCATGGGGTTAGGCATTAGGCAGTGATTGATAACAGATGATAGGTCCCCATGCTCACGACTCTTAGACTGAGCCCAAATCTTGGGTCATGATCAATCATGCCCTGATTTACTGCACTTTCTGAATATTGCAGAGGGTCACTTGGGTTGTCATTTCTTAGGTCTTTGGGGCAGAGTAACCACCACACTAAGGTCAACATGTGGGTCTATAATTGATATGCAATGCATGCCTATACCTTTAGTGGAATGGGCAAATCCGAGGCTGCTTCAGTTCTTCTTCTTAGCCTTTGGTCCACCATGACTTCTAGTCTCGAACATGTGAGCTCATAGGACACATACAAGAAACAAGACCTCACTCTAGGTTTGTCCATGGGATTCACATTACATGCGTCAACTAGTTACATATACAATGAATAAAGAGAAAAGAGAGGAAAAATGAGATATTTTCTATATATTATACTAGTATAGAGTAATCATCCATATACAAGGCTTCTATATCACATTGCGGACCATTTCTTCCTTTCTTCCTTGGTTTGTTACAATTGTAGAGTTGGCTCTTGGGCACTTGGAGCTTTAGGAAGCAAACGGTCATCTCTTGTTCTCTTCTTTGATGTAGAGGGTTGGAGGTCTTCTATTAGGGATCTCCTATATTCTTTTTTGCATATGAAACTATGGTTTTTATATAAAAAGTCTTCAAGGTGCCAGTCTCCTTGGAATTTTGATTAAGATCACTACCTTTTCCTGATGTTTAGGAATCAATCCTTATCTGCAACCGCTCATCCACAACCTTAATCTTGCTTCCACGAGTAGAATTGGCTTCCATAAGTAGAATTATGTACACATGACTCGTCGTTCTGGATCCCATGAGTAGAATTTGTAGTCCTATTGTTGTTGAACTTTAGTGTAGACAAACTTCAAGTAGTTGGATTCTATCATACTTCCTTGATATTTATCTAGGTTTATCATTTCTGTTGCTGAAGATTTAGAGTGTTTGGATTGCACTTTGGTCCTTCTGAGTTTCAATTTAAGTGTTGGACACGTGTCATTGACTTGTGGGGCTCACAAAATGATGCATCTCATTATTTCTACTATTCTGCACTTCTTTACTCATACAACATGATTTTTACTCGTGCGAGTTAGATTGCTTATGGTGTTGACAAGTATACTTTGGGATTCATTTCACGTTCCTATTATATGTTAGATGTTGTCTAGTGCTTTGAAGAATGTTTTGAAGACTTATAAGATGGTGAGTAATATACCATGTGTCAATCTTATAAAGATTTTACTCGTTGGAATGCATTTTGTGCCATGTGGAATGATTTTTATCTCATGTTTCACCTATTGGAGGTTTTACTTGCTAAAGTGGTTTTCTATTTCGTGGATGGAAATATGCTACTTGTAACTACTAACATCAACATCATTATGGCCACTCCCACGCGCATTAAATGCACATCTTATCACTACTTGTTAAAGATAATGATTTGGTGTGTCATAGAGTATTATTACTCACATGGATTAAAATCCATGTCAATAAATGCCCCTCATAATGTATGCAAAATGGGTTAATGCTGTTTCTATGGATCACAATTCCCTTGGCTTGGTTTGGAGTTGAATTAGTTCTCCGGATTTTGAACCATTGCCATTAATGATTTGTAATGAATGTGAAATGCCTCTCTCTTGAAAATCCATACATGCCTTGTCTTGTTGAAGAGATATTTTGTCTAGCGAGATGTCTCTTCGTTTTGTAAGAATTGGGATAACTATCTGATGTAGTTTTGAAGACTATAAAACCCTATACTATCTCCTCCAAACTTAAACATTAGGGCCTACTGGTTCTAGAAGATCTCCCTCCTAATCATGCGTTTTCCATGTTAAAGCATGCTCGTGCCATGCAGCACTCTTCCATTATGCAAAGTTATTGTTCATTCTTGTTACAAAGCATTCTCATTTTTTTGATTTCTTCTTCAATCACCCTATCATCGCCTTTAGAAGGTTCGAGTTACAACATGCTCATACTTCTTATGGAAACACAGATACTCTTCTATTTTCCTTCGAAAACTTGAACTTAAAGATGGCCTTGATTAAATGAAATCTCTTATCCTTAAGGATTCCGATGATAGAAGAGTCAATCTTAAAAGAGTTTGGCAGACTTGAGCCCTCTCTAGGATTCAAATGCCTCATGGATTTCTTGCTTAATTTGTCTTCTTTAGTTGACTTTTAGAGCCCTGGCATCAGGTTAGTGATACAGGTTCTACTGTACTTGTTTGGGGCTTTATTCATGCGAACCAGAATTCTTGAAAGATATTTTCCCATTTGTTAGCACCATAATTTGGTTTGATAGGGACCTACCCTCTACTCATACAAATTCCCCTAGATCTTAGATTTAGGAGCATCAAATTGACACATAGGGTTCAACAGGAGACTCTACATAATGGTGAAGTTGATCCGATGAAGTTTGCCAAAAACACTAAAGCAACAACTGGTTTTATGAAAAATGCATTTTTAGGAAAATGGGCTTTGTCCAAAACAGTACCAAGAAGATTGCATTATCTCTAAAACCATTATTGGGGAATGTGAATGGATATCCAAATAGGACATATCATGGAAGAATAAATCTAGAACAATCTTTTGTCTTGTGTATCCCAAAATACCCTTGAACTACCCTAAATCTAAAGATTTTCCTTTCCCTCAAAATTACCTATATACCCCTAGGGGAATTGACCAAAAGCTCTTGTAGGGTTCTGTCATCTATTTCAAGATTATTAGCCCAAACGATAAAGGATGCCCTCTCCCTAGTTAAAATTCCTTTAATTTAGAGATCCTTCTCATAAAAAAAGGGGATCTTCCACAATTTTAGAGATTTTGCTAAATTTAGAAGAATTTTTTTTTCATCTTGGGATAAGATAAAGAGTAGAAGGAGAGGCATAGAAGAGAAGAGGAAGATCAATTAGCAAGGAAAAGAAGAATGAAAATCAATGTAAGTATTGAAATTCTAAGTCCCAACTATCCTAAAAGGATATTTAAAATTGTTGCTTGAATTAATTAGCCAATTTTAATTAATTAGGTAGCTTGTTTTACTTTAATTAAATTGCCAATATTTGATCAATGAAAATTGTATTGAATGATGTTTGTGCAAAGTGGCTCACAGATAATGCAAATAAAATAAAACAATCACAAGAGACGATAAACATAATTTATAGTGGTTCGGCAAATGTGCCTATGTCCAATGTCAAAAACTCCTCACTAACCCGATTAATTTTATTAACTTCTTACAAAAGATACAAGGTAAAATTATTCACAAAAACCTTCTTCACTATGTTTGGTGTCTCCAACAAACATATGAACAATCCTCAGTGTTTCCGAAGAGGACAATTCAACTACTTCTAGTGTCTCTGATGGAGGTGCAACAAATATAATAAGATTGTTTTAAGAAAAATAAATCTCTCAACATTTCATACCTCTTAAATAGGCTAATGTAACTATGTGAATCTTAGTGAAGTAAAGAGTCGGTGCTCTTTAAATGCCTTACCTCTTAGTGAAAGTCCAATATTATTCCTAGAGGGGGGGTGAATAGGATAATTCAATTTATTAATCTCCTCTTTTTGATAATTTTCTTAATCTTGATTAATATCAACTTAGGGTTTTTGATTAAGAGAAATTGATTTTCTATAAACCAATCATATACCATGAGGTTCCATCATGCACTATAGTGTTACCTATAGCAGAGTGGGAACAGGGCTAATAAATTCCTTATTTTCAATTTATTAATTTATTATTGTTTTAACTATTGCATGCGCAATTGTCATAAATAAGTGAATGACAAATTCAATGGATTAAATGTAACTACTACTAGAGACAATCATCAAGCACACACAACACAATAATTTTATAGTGGTTCAGCATAAGGCCTACGTCCATTTTCAAAAGCTCACAATCGAGCTATATAATTTTATTAAGATTGAATAATTACAATCAAGGCTAAAATTAAATAAGGCCTATCTAATACACTTGGTGTCTTTGGCGAGTGTGGTCTACATTTCCGGTGTCTTTGGTGGAAGTGTTAAGTCTACACTATCGGTGCCTCTGACGATAATGCTGGGTCTATTCTTGGTGTCTCCGGCGGGAAAGGTTTACACCTTCGATGAGGTGCCTAGGTCTACACTACCGATGTCTCCGGTGGTAGTGCCAAACTCTTGGTGTCTCTGGTGAGAGTTATCACAATTTCATATAAATTTAAATAGCTTTACTTGCCTCTTTGAAGGTTGATGTAGCTATTAACAGAGTGTGGGATTGCTCATCTTGAGCAAGTTGTGACTTTTTTAATCCCGAGTGAGTCTCAGAATTGAATAACTCTTTAAGATAGCCTCTTAATGATATGCCTTAGCATGGGCAAGGAGGCTTCCTTGATTCAATCTCTGTCTTCTTAAACTCAAGAGTTATGCGCACTTAATGGAGATTTTAATCTCTTCTAGAACTTAAGAATGAGTTGAGCAACATATTTCTTTAAAGTATTTGGAAGCGTTCTCCTTTGCTTTCAGTTGCTTATGCTAATTTATAAAGGGCTTGGGGCTTGTCATCCGTTAGATGAGAATCATATCTAACATTTATTTTTGATCCCCAATTAATTTTTTTCCATTTATAAGAGATTTACTAGCCGTTACAATAGTTTTTGATGAGTTCTAGCACTTTGGACCAATCTTGGGTCAATCTAAAGTATTGTCTTTCTGAGAAAAGTGCATCCAAGATTCTCTGGATCGATCTTGGATCTAATTTGGATTGATCCAAATTACTTGAATCGATCCAGATGCTTTGGATCAATCCTACTACACTGTAAGGCCCCAATTTTGTTCTTGGAGGGCTTTAGTGGCTTTGGGGTTATTCCTTCTTAGCTTGGAAAAGTTCCTAGGTCCTTGAAACCTTTTCTTAGTCCTCCGATTCACAAAATTTATCTATTTTACCTTTTTGATCTTGGAATGGTCTTGTGAATGCTTCAGGATGTCTTATGTGCTCCCGAGTTTCTTTTCATTAGCTCTTCTTGAGGTCTTGAGCTTGTTCTTCATACTGTTTTGGTCCTCAAACTTCTAAGATTCTAACATGCCTCTTCTCATGCCCTAGTCTATACACCTTTGTATTTTATGGTTCATGGAATTTACAACCTATTACATCAACAATCTCCCCCTTCGGGAATTTAATGACAAAACTTAAAAAACAAGAATGAATTACAAAAGTACAAATATTGAGACTCAATAAACAACTGTAGCTGCATATCCTTGAGCCAAGTTATCTTTAGTTCTCCCCCTTGATGCAAGCTTGGTCTTTTGCATTTTATTTATTCTCTAGCATTACACGTGGGTCTTGAAACTCATTTGACAAATAAAATACCTTTCTCAGGCCTAGATTAGTCTAGTTAACATAAATAGTATAATGAGCATGCAAGAAAGCTATCGATATGAATAGTCATGAAAATATGCATATGCTAAATGAGTGATGAGTACAATTTTTATGTGTTTAGGCTCTTTAATTTGTTGAATTGCTAGCTTCTATGTTGAGTTACTCCCCTTAACTCCAACATTTTGGAAATTTATGCCTAACACTGGGAGCTTCTTTGGGTTGTGGATCTCATTCTCAATTTGATCCTTGCTTTGGTCCTTATGTTTTAATTTCCCCCATGCCTTTATGCTCATTCTTTTAATTACTCATTCAAATATTTTACTTTCATTCAAAAGATTTTCTTCCTCTGTATTCATTCATTTTCATTCATTCTTATGTAAATATGTTTTCCCCCCCTTTTTGTCATGGAAACCAAAGACAATGAAAAGGTAAAAGAAATAAAACACAGAGATAACAAAAAATATTTCCTTTATTGATTATATGATAGGTACAGGAGGAAAAAAACCAAAAATAAAAAGAAATATAGAAAGAGATGCTCTAAGCATCCTCATCCTCAACCTCATCTTCCTCACTCTCATCTTATCATCTCTGAGGATGTCAACAATCAGGCGAGGCTCTGGAGCTCGCGAGGGATTAACAATGTCCTCAATGTGGATAAGCCTCTTGTCCATACTATCAACCTTATGGATAAGGCACGCAAAGCATTGAAACATACGGCTAAGATCATGATGAATATCCCAGATGAGTGCAGAGAGAGCTGGGGATACTCTAGGAATGGGAAACTGAGCTGGAGGAGGTGTGGGCACTGAGTCAGGTGCTAGTGGGGGAACCTCTGGAGCTGGTGGTGCCTCTGGATGAGATGTTACAGGTGCTGGGACAGGCTAAGTTGCCTCTCCAGTGACCTGGGCTTGCCTTTCCATCCTTTTGATGGTCGCATCATTGATGGGGAGTCCTTAGAAAGGGACTACGACGTCTTTGGGGAAGGTGGCACCACACTGCTCCATGAGTTGAGTGACAAGCAACCCATATGGCAGTCCCGGTTTCGTCCCATTGTCGATGGAAGCTTGTAGCATAACCAGGCACATGATGGTCAGGACATCAATGGACTTGCCCTCCATTAGGCTAGCAACCAGGTGCACCCGATTGTCTAACATATCTATCTTGTGTGTCGTTTAGTGTAGAGTGTACATAAGGATGATGTCGAGTACCCTCGCCACCATGCAACATTCGACCATCAGTAATTTCCCAAACCAGGAAGTGACCTCTCTCTTGAATAGCTCAGAGATATGAGCTTTGCTGATCCCTTGATTGGGAAAGACCGTGACGTCGGTGGTGGGGCGAGCAATTCCCAAAGACTTCTATCTCTAACGACAAAGTGGTAAAGTTGGTGTTGTGGATGTTGGAATAGAAGATCTTCACCACCTCTTATCGCACGGTGCCCTTGACTATGGTGATTTGCATCCACCCATCATTTGGAATTGTTGTTCTGATTGTGAAGTCTCAAAGGGTTGTCTACTTCACAAACCGCTCTATAAAGATCTTCTTCTTGGAGAAGATGTTGTTGTAGTTGTGGAGAGCAGCAGAGTTACGGAATGCTCCATAGTTGATTGACGCCATTCTTGGACACTTTGGTTGCTCCTTTTCGTGCATGGGAGCCTTCCCTAGATTTTGTTTTGACATGGTGTGGAGTGGGGATTTGAATTATTTTGCAAAGAAGGAAGAGGGTTTGCAAAGGGAGGAAGAAAAAAGAGATAAAAGGCCTTATAAGTGATCCCACTTCGATCTAGGATCGAACCAAGGATTTTCATCCTTTAAATAACCAAAAAATGGTTCGTATTCCACGATTACCGTCAGTTTGGATCAATCTTGGATCGATCCAAAATGGAATCTTTTGAGGAAAAATTCCTTTTTCTTTAAATTTTATTTTATTTACCCCCTATTACCCTCAATTAATGTTTTTTATTCATTGTTAGGGTAATTTTGTGCCTTCTTTCATAATGAACACATCCTAATTGTACCTTGAAGGCATTCAAACATTTTTGAGTCCAATGCCTTTGTGAGGATGGCTACCAGTTGGTCCTCGATCGACACCTACTCTAGAGAAATCATTTTCTATTTCACCAATTCATGAATGAAGTGGTGTCTGATATCTATATGTTTAGTCATAGGGTGTTGCACTATTTTTTTGGAGATTTGTATTGCACTTGAGTTGTCAACGAATAGGTTCATTGTTTATTGAGACAATTTGTAGTCTGCAAGCATTTGTTTTATCCAAAGTAGTTGTGTACACCCACTTCTAGCGACAATATACTCTGCCCCAGCCGTTGATAATGAAATGCAGTTCTACGTTCGACTATGCTTAGAGACTAGGCAGTTACCTATGTAAAAACATCCACCACTGGTGCTCTTACAATCGTCTACATTTCCTGCCCAATCATCATCTAAGAATCCAACTATTGTTGGGTTTGTATCAAATAGATACTAAAGCCCAAAGTTTATTATCCTATGGACATATCTTATAATCCTTTTAGTTGCCTTTAGATGTGATTCCTTAAGTGCTGCCTGATATCTTGCACATGCATCTACACTGAAGGAAATGTTGAGTCTGCTAGCTGTTAGGTACAACAGACTTCCTATTGTACTCCTATATTCGGTAGAATCGACGTCAATTCCATTGGGGTCTTTAGTAATTTTCTCACCCATGTTAATAGGAGTGTCTAAGGGTTCAGACTCAGAAAGTCCAAACTTGGATACTAGATCCTTTACAAATTTGGATTGGTTTAGAAATATCTATCCGTTGTTTGCTTGATTTGTAATCCAAGGAAGAATTGTAGTTCTCCCTCCATACTCATTTCGAATTTGGATTTCATTGTATGAGCAAATTTATGGGCCATTTCTTCACATGTTGACCCAAAGATGATGTCATTGACATATATTTGGGCAATGAGTATGTGAACATCATTTTTCTTGATGAAGAGTGTTTTATCTACACTCCCCCTAACAAATTATGGCTCTCAAGAACTTGGTAAGTCTATCATACCAGGCTCTTGGAGCTTGTTTTAATCCATATAACGCTTTCTTTAACCTGTATACATGATTTGGTAGATGTGGATCCTTGAACCCTTTAGGTTGCTCCACATATACTTCTTCTTTAAGTATTCTATTGAGGAACACACTTTTGACATCCATTTGATATAACTTAAATTTCAAATGATATGCAATGGATAACAAGATTCAGATTGACTCTAGTCTTGCTCCTGGTGCAAACGTCTCTTCGAAGTCAATCCCTTTAATTTGAGCATAACCTTTAGCAACAAGGCGAGCCTTGTTTCTAATAATAGTTCCATGCTCATCCATCTTGTTCTTAGAAATCCATTTAGTGCCAATTATGTTCTTATCTTCTGGGTTTTCAACAATGTACCATATACCATTTCTTTTGAATTAATTAAGCTCTTCTTGCATAGCTATGATCCAATCTGGATCATTTAGAACTTCTCTTACTTTCCTAGGCTCAACTATTGATGTAAAACACACTTGATTGATAAAATTTTCAAGTTGTTTTGCTAGTTTTGACACCTTTGTTTAGATCTCCAATTATATCCTTTGATGAGTGACCCTTAATTAATCTTCTTTCTTTAGGGTGTTTCACTTCATCGTTGTCTATCTCTTCTGACTCACTTCCGGAGTCCTGGAAGGTTTCATTTTCAAGTGATTTAAGTTCACTTTGAGGGTTTTCTTCCTTTTCCTCTTCCTTGTTGGTTTGAGTCTTTAGTTGATCATCAATAAAAACATTGATAGGTTCTTACATGGTAGATGTTCTTTTGTTAAAGACCCTATAGGCC
>JAOXJP010217471.1:0-11767 GCA_025762735.1 Platanus orientalis
ACTCTCTCTCACTCACTCACTCACTCAAGCTTTTAAGAAGAAGAAGAAAGTCGGTTTCTCTCTCTTCTGGCCACAAAGGAGTTCTCCTTTGTAAGAGAAAAGAGGAGGAAGATTGAAAACATGCTTTTTCCTTCCTAGCATACAAACTCCCAACCTTAAGGTTGAGGTAAAGCTTTTGCTTCAAATTAGAGTTTGTTTTTTATAATAGTATTGCTCTATGGTTATCTTGCATATCTTGACCACTACTACTTGTTAATCTTTGGAGATCTCATCTCCATGTGATATTTCCCATTTGTGCTTCACTTATATTTGCCTTGATAGAGGCTTACTTGGTTATGTGATTATTTGTTTATTTGTCTTCTCTAAGAGGCACTCACACACACTCCCTTTTATGGTTGTAGAGACTATATCACTTTCATATTTGGCTAGTATAGAGCTACTCTCTACATTGGGACTTGGCTTCTCTTGGTGATTATTTTAACATATTTGGCTATTAAGAGCATCACCATATCTTGGGACATCGTTTCCTTGATTTGTACCAAGCATACCATAGTCGGTTATTGAGAACCAACTTGGTATTTAGACCCTTCATTTGTCAACGATCGGAAACGCCATGTGATGACTTGTAAGTCATTAGCTTGAAGACAACCAAGGTTGTGCTTTCTGGAGACACCAAGCACGAAACCCTTGTCAACGGCCAGAAACGTCGTTTAACGTATTGTAAGACCTTGGCTCGGAGACAACCAAGGCCATGCTTGCTGGAGACACCAAGGACGTTATATTATGTTTGCTCATCCCTTTATTATCATTGTGATTGATTAATAAATTAAGTAGTTGAAAGTGGACATAGGCCCTGGTGTGGCCGAACCACTAGAGATTCTTGTGTTGTGGTGTGTGATCTTTGTGTGATTGTCACTTTCATTTCCATACTTGTAATCATTAGCAATTGAGCACCAAGCACCTTAATTAAGTTGAGCTAAAATTAAACAACCCAATCAACTTAACAAAATATTGAAAAAAAGGTAAAAGAATTAAAATTTTAATTATATCCTATTCACCCCGCTCTAGGATTACACACTTAGAATTTCAATGAGAAGTGTAAAAGCCTGCCCAATGTGTGGAGAGCTTGGTATTTATAGAAATGACATCAGAGTTTAATTTATCTTAGACTCCCTCATTGATTTGGAGTTTTAATGACGTGGTTACTTGTGTGCCATTCATTTATTTTGATAAATGATCAAATGGCTATAAAAAAAAGTCTATATTTATCTAGAACTTATCCCATCATCCTCTTCTAATCTTGATTTGATGTGAAAGAGGAGTCTTGTTGCAAAAGGAGTCTTACTTAGCATAGAATTACACACTTTTGTGGATTTGTACGAACTGGAGAGGTTGAGCTCATATTAAACTCGTCCATCAGTCTTATGGCATGTTAGGAGTATAAAAACACCTTAGTCACGATTCCCTACCACTTAAACCATGTAATATAGATTTTCGGTTCTTTGCCTTCTGTTAATCTCAATCAGGCTTCCAGTTGCGATTGGCATATCCATCACAATTATTGTCTCCATTGCAAATTATGATCCATCTCTATCAATCGTGGTTGGAGGAAATTCACCAAGGTCGCAAATTTTTGTGCTAAGGCTCTGTTTGATTGCATGGAAAGTTGGAGAACTGAATTGAAGGTGAAGGTGAAGTGAAGTGAAATATGATTTCGCCCGGTTATTGATTTTATTAAGTTGAAATACTTGACTTTAAAGATTGTGCTTAAATAAAATTATTGGAATTACAAGATCCAACCCCAATAGCATCATGCCTCTTAGATTGTGCTTTTCTCTAAGAATGCCTGACAACCTAATGGACTTAGTCTCAATTCATAGGGTGCCTCCAACATTCAAGACATAAGCAATAATCTGATTTGATTTGGGTTTAACTATATTTAACCATATATAGGTCCACAAGCAAGTAACTAGTGTCACAACTTGAATTCAAGGCATCTTCTTGACACGGATCTCGGATTCAGACGGCGAAAATTAACGTTCACTACTATACATTTCTTTTCTTATTCACATGCATAAATCAATCCACTTACATTTTCCTATATTATTTTAAACCTTTACTTTCTCATTGTCATTAACATATTGCAACATAATTAAAGTAATCAATCACATACTATTCACTAATTATTTTTGCAGCAGAATTCTATCAAGTAACAACCATTCCTCGTAACTACCATTTTACCTTATGTAGCAGAAAAGTAGACTTTAACATTCATACATGTATACGTAGTAGAAATAAACTAATGCCATTCATTCCATCTAAAATTTTCATTACTAACATATTCCATCATTAAAAGAGAGTACAATCTCCAATGAAACATCATTAAAATAAACATAACCATAATCGTCCATGTGTCCAACATTATAAGCTTAACTATTCAATCCAAAAGATCTAATGTTATCAATGAAAATACAAAATCCCTCAATAGCCACAACAAAATTGGCACATGTTCTTGTGCCTCCTTTGGTCCATCTTATGCTCCTATCTATTATGGCTTAATGTGAAAAATGGTGTCAATTTTGGTAAGCTTGAAGGGCTTGGCTCGTAAGTTGTTGTATAAAACATACATGGAATAGGGTCAAGCAGGGCATGACATTTAAGGTATGAAATAACATATGACTTTAAGACTTAAAGTTCTGAAATCAATGCACGAGATACAAAATATTTGGCAATGAAATCAATAATCTTTCTTTAACATAAACTTACACAATTTCCATTTTCTTTCCTTAACTTAGATGTTCTTTTCTTCATTAGGACTTATGCCATTACACATTCTTCATAAGGCTTATGCACTTTACTTTGTAGAGACTATTTCCTAGTTTATGTAGTTATGTTTCCATGTCTTCTTTTCATTTGTGAAACTTGCAAGTTTACAAAACATTGTAGATCATCTTATCGTATGAGTATGAGTAGGAGAACATCTCCTCTTTCTATTATTCATTCTAATGTGTGAGGTCCTAACCCTATTACTTCTTTATTTGTTTGACGTTATTTTATTACATTTGTGGATGACTTTACTCATATTACTTAGGTTTATTTTTTGTATGCTAAACATGAGTTGTTTTATACTTTTCAACTATTTCATAAGATGGTAGATACTTAGATTGAATCTAAGATTCGTACTCTTCATTTTGATAGTGGAGGTGAATATATGTCTTTTTCCTTTTCCTCTTATCTCACCTTGCATGGCATTTTTCATCTAACCACCTGTCTAGGGACTCCTTAATAGGATGGTATTGTTGAAAGAAAGAATCGTCGTATGTTAGAGATAACTCATGCCTTGTTGTTCACTATGTATGTTCCATAGTTATTTTGTGCAGATGTTCTTTAAAATGTTGCCTATCTTATAAATCAGATACCCACTCGGATTCTAGATTCTTGATTTCAAGTATCCTCTTTCTTGTCTTTCCAATTATTTTCTTAGTTCATCCCTTCCTCCCAAAGTTTCTGGGTGCATTTACTACGTCCATGTTTCAAATTCGGATTGTTCTAAGTTAGACCACTAGGCTCTTAAATACCTTTTCCTTGGGTATGCTCAAATTAGAAGGGATACAAGTGTTATCATCCATCTGCCCGGAAATGCATTACTTCCATGGAAGTCATCTTCCATGAGACTATTTTCTTCTTCTCTTCTAGTCATCCTTATCTTTATGGGGAGAAATGTGGTGCATGTGAAGATGAGGCTTCTCTTCCTCTCCCTATTTTTTCATATTCCTTTAATGTTGATGGATGTCATAGCAAGGGGGAGAAAGAGACTGTTCTAAAGGAGGTAACTCCTACTCAAAAGAAAGGATGGGTAAAAGATTTTATTCATGTGTTTGTTAGAACGAAACTGAAGGTTGCTTTTATCTTTCATGTGCTTCTCCAACAGTTTCCTTCTCTCTAGGTATTGCTCTTGCCATACCTCCTGATGATTCTTATTTGCCCATTGCTATTAGAAAAGGTACCTGTTCTTGTACTCAACATCCCATTATTAACTATGTGTGCTATGACTCTTTGTCTCTTGAGTTTAGGACTTTCTTTATCTCTTTGTCATGTGTTGCTATTCCATGCAATGATCCCTAATCTCTATCCCACCCTTAATGGTGAAAGGCAATGGAGGAAGAAATGTTGGCTCTTGAGAAGAACAAGAAATATGATGTTGTTGACCTTCCAAGAGGAAAGGGGCCAGTTGGGTGAAAATGAGTATTGTTAGTGAAGCTTCAACCTAATGGCACTATTGACTGATATAAAGCTAAGTTGGTAGCCAAGGGATACACTCGGACTTAGGGGATTGATTACTAGAAGACCTTTTCCCCAATAGCAAAGATGAGTTCTGTCAGGATCTTGATCTTAGTTGCTACAAATCAAGATTGACCATCATTTCAACTAGATGTTAAGAATGCATTCCTTAATACAGATCTTGAAGAAGTCTACATGAGATTATCTCCTATTTTTCAGCTATCCATTGGTAAAGGGAAGGTGTTCTGTCTAAAAAAAGGTACTCTATGGATTCAAAAAAACCTCCTCGAACATGGTTTGAGAGATTTCAAGGTGTTATGCTAAAGAATGGAAATAGATAATGCCAAGTTGACCATACTCTCTTTGTAAAGGTTACTTGTAACACACCACACATATTTACTCATACTTCGTACACGTGTCATACATGTTGTACACACTTAGAACCATTTAAACACATTTATATTGATTTATAAATTGACACAACTTTGGATACACACTAATGAAAATCTAGAAAAAATCTCTTAGCAAACTTTATGTCAGTAGAAAGGCACAGAAATATAAAGTCCAACAAAACAAAAATGACAAGCGGAATAGACCAAAAATGAAGAAGTTACAAGAGTTTTAGTGAGCAACGGTCCAAAAAATTTGAAAGACAGCTCTGGCCCGATCAATCGGATTACATGGAGTGCATTCGGGAATGTTTTAGAAACTCGATTTTTTGAGTTTTCTTGCTATGGGGGTTTCCTATTTGGACTCAAAGACCCCTTAGGGTATATATAAGAGCATTTTTGACCTAGTTTGACACAAAATCACAAGGAAAGAAAGAGATAAGAAGAAGAAAGGATAAGCTAGGGTTCCAGACAAGTTTTGGGAGTTTTGAAGAACATAAAGCTTTCACTAGGATTTCATTTCAGATCAACAAGGTAAATCAACTTGGACACTATTACATCATTTTGCATCCTCATAGGTTCTTAGAAACATTCTCCTTCAGTTTTGCAGAGATCTATGAAAGTATTGATTTGTTCGAAGTTCTTAAATCATGTTTTTATAGAGAGAAATCTGCACAGTAAATAAACTAGAACACTATATATCATTTTTGAATGATATTAGGTTCTTAGAAATCTTTAAATCTCGTTTTTTAAGAAAATTTTGAAGTTTATGGCTTGTTTTGGTTCCATAGGTTCTTAGAACAATGAAAATTTTGTTTTGCAACTTGAACACTCTACATCATTTTGTTTGGTGTTAGGTTCTTAGATTCGTATTGCTTATTGGTTTTTACAAAGAAGCTTGATGTTTTTGAATTCTTTAGGTTCTTTTATATATTTTTTGAAGTAGGAAAAATCAGTTTTCAAACAAGTTCATTTTCTGTTCTTGAGTTTTGATCCAATAGGTTCTTAGATGATTTGAATCTTTATTTTTCAAAAGAATGGATTATTCTACTCAAAATTTTAAATTATTTTCAATGAATTCCATGTTTTCTAAAAGTGTTTTCAAGGATTTAGTAAAACTTGAATTTTTACAGCTTGATCTATGTCAGCACCCAAATTTTGACTCGGACTAATTAATGGAATCAGATGGGTTCATTACAGCATGAAATAGAGCCAAAGTCTAGATACCCCTGAGCTTTAGATAGGTAGGCATTCTCAATGGATACTTTGGTCGCAAGCACAATAACGATATCCAAACTTTATCCAAAGATTAACCAGGCTAAACACTAATTTCCTAAAAAACACTCTAGGACTCCGAGGTCCAAATTTTCCTTCATCAGCTCTATTTTATCTTGAATTTGCCAACCTTCATAAGTCTTTCCACATTGAAGCATCAAAAGGATGGAAAATTACCATTTTACCCCTATACATTTAAAAATCCCTACTATAATTTATTGGACTCATTTTCTCTGGGACTCCTCAACCTTCATAAATCCTCCCATAATAAAGCCCTTTTAAATTTATCAACTTTTATAAGCCTTCCCACATTAAAGCATCAAAATGATTAAAAAATACCATTTTACCCCTACACCTTTAAAATTTTTTTGACTTCAGGCTATTAGACCCATATTCTCCAGGACTCCTAAGCTTTTATAAGACTTCCCATTTTGAAGCATTAAAGGATGGGGAAGTTACCATTTTACCCTTAGAGCTCCAAAATTTATCATTTTCTCTTAAAATTAAACCCTCGGTAAACCCTAGACGTTGTCCCCGTCATCCAAATGGCTTCAAGTTAAGTCCTGTACCCTCCCATCCTAATCATGTACAAGATTGTCCAAAGAATCAAGATATCCAGAGACCCAAAAAACCCCAAAGGCTCAATATTTTCCCAAACTCTCGAAAGACAATTTTGGTCATATTTGACCTTCTACAGGTCCTCGAAAGACATCCGGATAGCCAAATTCAGATCAGTCAAAAGTCAATTTTCCATTTTTTTAGACTTCAAGGCTAGCCATTAAACTCAAGTATTGTTAGGACCATTATACACTAATTTCTCCAATCTTCCCAAAACAAGCCCAATCATTTTATAGCAAGTGATGAACCTTCGGTAAACCTTTGAAAGCTCGTCACAGATTAGAAACTCAGCTAGTCAGTGGCCCCATCTTGGCAAGCTTAAGATTTCTCAAGAAAACCCACATCAAGACTTTCAAGAAACCCAGTATGCCCTGATTACCCCATTCTCTCTCAAATCACAGTAGAACCACTTCTATCAGCCTTGGACACTTAGTGAACCACCGAGAATCGAAAACCTTTAAGGTCAGACACATTTTCTCAGATTTTTTAAGATTTTCGATAAACACCCTAATAGACAAGTCAATCCAAAGATCAAACATAGCCTAATTGCATAGTTTTCATAAATCCAAGGTGTATTGACCTTCCTTAAAAAGTATCCCAGAAATTTTCCAGGAATCAGATTGTCAACCTGTCAAGTCCTGTGGACTCATAGTTCAGAGACCTAAAAATGTCATGACCCCTAATGTTTTCATTTAAGACCTAGAAAAAATCTGTTTCAATTCTACAGGAAGTTTGGTCCATGATGAATTAGGGTTTCGAACGTAGATTCTAACTTGGGTATCAGTTTCGCAAACAATTAGAGCCTATGTCTTACAAAACTTAAAGGTTATCTTTCATATCAAGATTTTAAAAGATAATTTTACCAATTTTCCCTTCCTTCATAGGTGTGAGTCATTCTAGAGCCATTTGGAGTTAGATTTGACCCACTTACCCCTCTCTGAACCCAATTTCGACAATTACGTTGTGACCAGAGCTACAGAACCAGAAGCACACCCAGACAGTAAAGGGCTAAAATCCATAAAGTAGTTGATATTTTCTAGAAAAGGCAATCATTGATTTTCTCTAAAAGCCCTCTTTTTTCCAAAATGCCCCCAAAAACATTTTTTCTAAAAGGCAATCATTGATTTGAGCCCCAGATGACACCATTTGACCCTCGAAGTGGACCCCACTCACTTACTATGTAAACATGTTCTGCACAGCACAATCTATGTAGTGGTTAATTTTGGAATTTTCATTCTTAGCCTATGTGTAATTTTTATGAAATTATATTTGTATTTGGTAGATTGATAATTTACACGTCTTCGCTAATTTTTATACTTTATTTTATTGCAGTTTAAGTATTTTACTAGAATTTGTACTCAATTATTTTTCTGCTACCTCCATTCTATTTTCCATCTAATCATTCATCTTGTTTACTAAATAATTTTCTATGTATATACTGTTTTTCTCTCAAATTTGTACAGTAGATTCATGACTCCCTATGATTGTTCTTCACTAAATTTAAGCCCAACCCCATTGGTATAGCCCCCAGAATAGGTCCCATAACCCATTGATTTTGCACATAACTATGTAAAATTTCTCATGATCTACAAACTTTAAAAATTCATAAAATGGTCTACACCCATCCAATGGGGTTGAAAATTTATAGAGAGTTAGTTCACTAGGGTTTAAACTCAACTCTCTGCAAAATTTTGGGTCCATTGAACCCTTTTTGATACCCTAAAACCTTAAAAAATAGGCTACTGGTTTCTGACCCATAACCAGTACACTTGAATTTTAATTCAATTAAAGTTTAGGCGTATAGCCTAATTTCAGACGTACATCACCTTGGCTCATTGTACCTTATTGGATAAATTTCTCTCTCAGATTTCCAAAGAGACCAATCATGCTCGATTAAGAGTTTTGTGGAGAGAGATATGTCCGTTTGAGTGCAGACTGTCCAGCATACACTTAAACTTTAATCCTATTAAAGTCAGGTGTATACACAGAACATTTTAGGCATGCTACCTATTTCAAGTATACAAATAGTACATCACCCATGCTCATTATATCTTGTTGGAAATATCTCTCTCTCAGCTTTCTAAAGAGACAAACCATACGTAATTCTAATTTTTATGGAGAGAGATATGTCCGTTTGGGTGCAAACTGTCTAGCATATGCCTGAATTTTAATCTAGTTAAAATCCAGGCATACACGCTGAGTTCAGGTGTACTGCCTATTTTAGGCATATAAATAGTACATAACCCCTACTCATTATACCTTGTTGGAAAGACTCTCTCTCATCTTTCCAAAGAGGCCAACCACACTCGATTCTAAGTTATGTGGAGGGAGATATGTTCGTTTGAGTGCAAGCTGTCTAGTGTACACCTGAATTTTAATACTATTAAATATCAGGTATATATGAAGTTCAGGCGTACTAACTTGAAAACCCTATTTTTTGTCCTTGTGTGCCCTATGGCATATAAAGACCCATAGACCCTTAGAAACCCTTAAGAAAAGACTTCTAAACCCAAGTGTGGTCAATCCGAGATAGTACACCTGAACTCGTATCATTGTGAAAGATCAGGTGTATTTAAAGATCATGCGTATACATAAAAATTAGGCATACTGACTGAAGAATTCTAACTTTACCCTCTTTGATAAATCAAAAGGTGGGGATGAAGCCCCACACTTTCAGAACCATAAGAAACCCCTGTTCCAACCTCTAAAACCCTTGTCTAGCCTTTGAACATAGATTAGGTCTAGTATCAAACATTTAAGTGTCCAACACCTAAGTTTTACCTGGGAGACAATGTTGGTGTCATGGCTGCTACGTCAGTATGGTTCGGCTGAGTAACCCGACTTAATCATTGCCTTTCAATCCTTCCTGACTTTTTACAGTCTCCACCTTACCCTAGGGTCATGTCGTATTGGTTCATGACCCAAAGACCCTAGGACTTGGCCACAGCCCAATTAGGTCCCTAAAATACTCACATTGGTATATCATAGTCTTAACCCCCTTTCATTAACGTATTTCAGTAGTGAGAAGTACTCTGTAAGTATATGAACATCCTAAAATAAACCCATCCTAAATCACTCTCACAGTCAAACGTACTTGATTACCAAGATTTACACACACAACAAACCCTCAGAACTACATGTAGTTTGATCCCGACAAAACCCTAGGAACACCGAACCATACAAGATCAGGTATGTAGGCAGCTAGAGACTATGTCTCAGGTGTAATTGCAGTGATCACACAATGGGGGTAGTCTAGACCAATCAAAATAAAAAAGCCATTACCCATTCATTTTCGCTTACTGGCACCTGAAAGTTGCTAGGTTAGAGGAGCCACCGTAAAAAGATGGGTAATTGGGGTGCCTAACACTTTTCCCAATTACAATCAAACATCTTACCCAAATCCCTGAAAAATCAGACCAGTTCAAGAGTCAATCCCTAGGCCTAATTTCCTAGCTTGGGCTGTAAAGCCCGTAATCCTTTTTTCCTTAGGAAAGAAGGCAGACATCCAATCTTGTCCATAAAAACCCGAGTTGGTGGATACTCCAAAATAAAGCCCCAAGGTCGACCCAAGTTGACAGGGCGCAGTTCTCCAAAGTGGGGTAGGTAGACCACCCGGTCTTTCTGCGATGCCCATAATCTAAATTTATTTGTTATGCCAATCCATAGAGCTATGTGCTTAGGTGGGTCAGATTCTTGTTTTCTATTTTGATTCAAAGATATGCATTGTTTAGAAATTATTAAAGATTATTAGTTTTGTTATGTTTTGATATCCGCTAGTATCTATATATATTTTGATGAAAATATATGTTTAGCTATGACATGAGACCCCTTTGCCATCAAAGAGGCATATTTAATGGAGCCCTTCATCAGGTTTAAATAGATGCGATCAGATACCCTCTTCGTCGGGTCACATTAATTAACAGTGTTTGTGATGCTTACCATTAGGCATGAGATAGTTGTATCCTACCACTGATTTTTAGATGGATTTGTTATATTCTATTACCTATTATCTAGTTCACAACATGTGTAGGGGATTTCTAGTATATGATTCAGTTATCTATCATCTAACTCATAGCATGTGTGGGGGATTCAGATATTTGTTTCAACAGGTCTCATATATGTATACATTTTTCAGTGACTTGTTCCATTCAATTTAGTTTTAAATATTTGTTTAGTTTAGTTTAGTATTTCCATTATGTTCATGCTTATGTTTAGATTATGCACCTTGATTTCTATTATGTTCAATTATTTATTCTTAGATTAGATTCATTATTTTCATATGTAAAGTAGTTGCTTTGAAATCATGCTTCATTCTGTTTTGATTATGAAAATATCCATGCTCACTAGCCCAATGTTTTCAGCATGTTCAATAGTATTCTTGTTTATTTGCAAAGTCAGTCACAGATAAAAATCCGAATAGAAAATATTTTGATTGGGGAATTCTCCATTTTTTGCTTAGAAAAAAGGTCGATATTGATACTTAGATCAATATGGATACCGGGGCCAACATTAGTAAAAAGATTGGCTATCCGGTCCTAGTAAGAAAAGATTCTTGATTTCCTCTATGGCGAGATTAATCCTTTCTGTTGGAGCTCGTTTAAAGGCATGTTTAGGTTATTAGGATATAAATCGATCACCCTTACCCGACTTTAAGAAAAGGGGTCGCCAATCCACAAATTCTAGGAGTCCAAAACTGTATGTGATATATTCATCTCATACGGCCCCTCCCTTCTGTACATAATGAGAATAATCCATGGAAGCAAAAAGATTGAAATATTCTCATTATGAACTGATAGGGGCTAGTGGACTTAAAGAGTTGACATCATTGTTTTTAGTTGATGAGGATGATAGGGCTAATGAATAGCCTGAATTCTAGAGAGAGAGATGATGGAGATTTGATTTTGTTTATTTTCAGACATTTTGTTATTTTATTTCAGTATTTGTTTAGAGACATGTTTGATTTAGTTTAGTTTAGTTATTTCAGTTTTATTTGAGAAGATGTTATAGATTAGCTTGATTTTCAGTTTCATGGAGACTGCTTGTTATTATTCGGGTTTATGTCAGATTATGGATTTTAAATTAATGGAATGAAATGGTTATGATTTGTTAATGTCACATGCCAAAATTCATAGCCTTATAGGTATGGGTTTTGGGGCGCGACAAAGTTGGTATTAGAGCTCAAGGTTTAAGGTTCTATATACATC
>JAOXJP010217482.1:0-11766 GCA_025762735.1 Platanus orientalis
TGTGCAGAACGAGTGAGGTGTGTTTAGAAACTTTTTTAGGTTTTTTTGTTTTTTCTTCATGTTAATAAGGTTACGAATGTCGTTTTATATCAGGGCATTTTGGAGAAAGAAAAAAAAACGGTTTAAATAAGGTAAGTTCAGAAAAACTTGACGTGTAAATAGCACACCCCATGGGTAAAAGATGCATCACACAGGATCACTAATGTAAGACTTTTCAATCGAATGATTAGTTAAACAAACCGTCCCAAGATGTATTACCTGCACTAATACTCAAATCAGTCCACTGGATCAAATATATCTATTCAATTCCAATAAGTATGACGAGAAAAATAACTTATAAAAATATAAGCATCCCATGATATCCCAAATCATGGAACATTGACTCACCATCTTTAAATAAGGCATGACCTAAAAGAGTGGAGACCACAAAAGTGATGTACTTTTAGAACATCACACTCTCCATAACTGTCATAAAAAAAAAATTTAATGTTATAATATTAGCACAGATATTAATTTCTCAAATTAAAAATGATAACACAAGTACACAACAAAATTACCTAATGGGACCATCCTGTGTAAACCGCGGATAAGTAATAGTCATCTATAACATTTGCACCTAAACTTAACTTCTCAACTGGATTGAATAATACCCGTAAGATCCAAATGACATCCAAAAATATCTGCTAAACTATATATGGTAGTATAAGAGCACCAAAAGATGCCTGATATTCGTGCGAGCGAACTTGTAGGGGACGGGAGACTGAAACATAAAAAAAAATTGGTTGACTGAATAAAGTCAAATTCATTCTTATCAAACACCTGCTGCAGATTTATTGTGCTCCAACTTATATGATGACAGTTGTTATACTGACACAAAAATTCAATAAATGGCATTCATAACATAATTCAAAAAACTTTAAAAAATAGCAATAATAATAATAAGACTAAGAACAATAAAAAAACAGGTATTCCAATTGTTAGTACATATTTGAAATCCGTAGTAAGAAGAAGACACATGGAATTAAAAGACAACAAACAGGTGATTACGAAAATAAGTCACGTCAGGCAGAAGACAAACCGAAAAGGAGAGCCCCACCAATATCACACTAAGAAATACATGACCCAGTCAGCAAGCGAGATGGCCCACGATTTAAACTGAAAAACGATTAGATAATGAATGTGGAAGAGAAATTATGGCATCATGGATCTATAAATGAGGGAAGAAACAACAAACAAGACACGGAATCATCATCAACAAATTACATATCTTATCAATAGTCGTAGTTTTAGATTTAGCTTAACAGTAGTTCATCCCTGTAGTGATTCGAACCCCTTGTCTCGGGTGATTCGTCTACACTGCAGACCCAGATTTAACGAAACTCTTCTAAGAGAAGGGCATCGGCTAATCTGTCTTTTTCGCAAAACCAGATTCAATGAAGCTCTTATAGAGAGAAGAACATGGGCTAATCTTACTTGTTCACAAAACCAAATTCAATGAGGTGCTTCCAAGAGAAAGAGTGGGGGTTAATCTGTTTTTGTTCGAAGGATCAAATTCAATGAGGTCATCCCAGTTTCAAGAGGATAGACGACAGCTAATCTGTTATTCAAAGGTATCTCTGTAACCAACATTGTACTCTGCACTGTCAATTCAGTTAAAATTTTCTTTGTACTTTCAGTATTGAGTGTTATTATATGTTGTAAAAGTCCTCGGTCTAGAGGCATTACCAAACCTAAAACCCTTTTGATAATCTGAATTGGAAAGACTTGTACACGTGTCAATTCCAAAACAAAAGAATTTTTGTTGACCACCAACAAATTGGCAACCATAATAGGAGGATTGTTTAGTATTTATTTTGTATTCAAAGCCATAAATTGCACCTCGAAAAGATAAACGACCCATCAATTCGAATGATGATGAGACATGTGAGTTGTCTCACAATATCGAAAACAAACTCGATGACTTTATCGAGAGAATGGAAAAATAATTCCAAATGATGCCAGGCATCTTTGGAGATGTCCTACTAAAGGTACTCTAGCCTTTGGTAGAGAACATTTGAGCCAGTCAGAACCTAGGCACTAGAGACAGAGGAATGGCTGACAGAACAGACATCCCAGAATCCTCGAATAGACCCGGGGGGCACGAGAGACCTCTCAGCTGCCCTGAAGAACCTCAAGTTGAGGTTTTCCTTAAGCCAGCCCAGTAGAAAAGCCAGTCAGAGTGTTTGCAAGAGGACTAAGACAGGTGAATCAAGGCTCTATAGGTTATCGCTCAGGGACATATGTTCCACTAGAGCCCAAAGGGATCGAGATACATGAAAACCCAGTATTTGAACCCATTGGACCATCTCGATAAGGGCAATGAGGGAACAAAGGGCACGATCAATATAACGGTCGAACTAGGTATTAAAGTCTCAACACCCAGCAACTCTATCGGAATGATCGATTTGGGTGTAATGTCAATTCACATGGGCACTGAAGTCTAAGACCTACGCCTCCTACAAGGCAAGACCTACCCAACTACTGGGGAAGTCAATCCCATGAGCAGAATGCAAATGCATATGGATATGGTGGGACAAACTGGCCACATAACAAGAGGCAGAATCTACCAAACTATTGGAAAAATCCTACCCCTAACGATGAGGAATTCATTGGTATGGGCACGGGATACCATGCTCAACCTCTGCATTACCAAAGGGCCTACCCAAGCCCAGGGCAACCATATGGTGCAGTCCCATAGGGATATGCCCAGAACCCTCGAGAACAAGTTATAGGGATTCTCGAGGAATTGTATGGACCTGGCCTTCGACAGGTCATACGTCCAGCATATAAAAAACCTTACCCAGAGCAGATCGACAAGGATTACAAATTCCCTCGAGGGTATAAAATACCCAATTTTGCTACCTTTTCTGGAGAGAATAATAAAGCAATTATGGAACACATTAGCCGTTTCACCACACAGCGTGGAGAATTCTCTAATTTATGATACTATAAATTGAGGTTTATTCCCCAATTCTGTAATAGGGCAAACTTTTACCTGGTACACATACCTCCCACCAAACTCAATACGAAGTTGGGAAGAAATGGAAGATAAATTCCAATCCCACTTCGCTTGAGTAGATATCGGAGTATCGATGGTAGACTTGGCCAGGTTAAAACAACAGCCAGGAGAAATGGCAAAACAATTCATTATGAGACTCAAACGAGATAAGGCAAAGTGCCTTAGTGGATTATCTGAGGTTTAGTTTGTAAAACTCGCCCACGATGGACTCGACTTCGAACTTAGAAAAAAGTTGGAGGAAATGACATTTTTTTACTTATTCGAGTTATCAAAGAGGGCCACTCATTCTGAGAGTATTCTTCGAGAAGAGAACCAACAACGTAATTCCTCGTATGAAACATACTATCAAGACCTTAACTATGAGGTTGACCTAGCAAAATTTATAGGAAACAGACCTTTCACATGTGATGCTTTGGCCAGAAAGGATAGCCAGTCATAGGAATCAAATAAACCACTAGCAGCAACAAAGACTTACTCCTTCGACCTAACCAAAGCCGACCAAATATTCGATATGTTGCTTGAGGCTAAGCAGATTAAACTAGTTGGGAGACATAAAATCCTCAAACACGAAGAGCTACGTGTAAAGGATTATTACAAATGGCATAATTCCTTTACACACGCTACTAACAAGTGTGTGGTATTTCGAAATGTCATCCAATAAAGAATTAACAAAAAGTTACATCGATTTCCTGACAAAGCCAAGGCTATGGAACTAGATACCAACCCATTTCCAAAGCTAGTGGGTGTCGATATGATAACCATAGATTGGACACGGAAAAAGAAACAAGCAGGTATCGAAAAAAAGAATGGTGATGCCGGACTCACTAAAGTTATACATTTTGTAGGACTACGATCGAGGTCTTCCATTGTGAGGAGAGCTCCAAATCTGGCTGAATGTGAGAAAACACCACTCAAGTACTCTAATATAAAGACATGGATATCACAGGTCAACAACAAAGATGACAGGAAAAACCTTGTCGATGAGGATGACTTCTACCTTTGTGACAGATGTGGAAAAATAATGGCCAACCTTATGGCCATGGCTGCAAAAGAGAGGAAGAAGTCCATGCACCAGTAGAACCTGCTCAGAAGAGAAAAGCATACCAAACTCAAGAGGTGTCTTTCAGGCCCCTCGTGCTAGAGACTGGCGGCCCAACAAATGGGCAAGAGAAAAGGGCCAATATGTCCACAAACCTTGGCTGGGGAACGAGCAACCTTGAGAGGCATCCCAGGCCTCGAGGATAGTTAAACCACTTTCGGGAGAGGTCGATAGATGGGTAAAAGTGATTGCGCCTGCTAACAAACAACATGTTCGAAGCCTCCCGGTATACAAGTATGGGTACAACCCTAAGTTCCCTTCGATGACAAGGACTCAAAAAAGAAGATGGTTGAGGCAACATGCCTTAGTTCGACAAGGAAACCCAAATCAAGTTCTAAGTCGAGAATTGGGATTGCAACAAAAGGCACAGGGAGGAGCCACCTAGCGTCAAATGATCAAATATCCCCAGCCTGACTGCCAATTCGAAACATCGTCTGGCAGTAGATCAAGCAAGAGAGAACACAAAAAACTGGAAAGGGGATGTTATCCCATACTGAATGTCAACGATAATCAGGAGCCTAGGCCCATACGTGTGTTTATTGGTAGAAAACCAAGAAAACTCATCAAAACAAGCTACAAGATGCCTCGACAACCATCCAGACTAAAGGAGGAAAGGACCTACAGCAGCAGCATATGGTCTGGGCAGACATGGCAAAAATGCCATCAGATGAGGATGATTTTGGCGATTTTGAGAAGGAGAGGCTATTTGCAGAGTCTTTCACACCTTCATAATCGATTACATACAACCTCCTTGTCGACAACGGCCATATGGCTAATATTCTTTTCAACAGTCACCCCGAGAGGGTAGTCGACTGCAACATGATTCTCACACTACCTATCGAGTTCAAAGCCCATCAGGACTAGGTTGCTAAGGTAGAAAAAGAACTTTGGGACATTATTTCGGAGAAACTGGCAGCCATAGAGCTGAAGGACAATACGCCAAAAGAAGATGAGAGTGGAACAAATATAGAGGAGAATAAAGGTAAGCTTATCTTTGACAAACCCTTTAGAAACATGACTCAACATTTAAAACCTTTATACATAAAGGTACATATGGAGGGCTGACCCGTGTGAATAGGGTACTAATCGACAATGGGGTGGTTGTAAATATACTTTCCTTGTCGATGATGAGAAAATTATCAAAGGTCGATAGTGACCTAGTACCAACAAATGTGTCTGTCTATGGTTTCTCAAGGAACGCTACTTGAACCAAAGGAGTCCTCCCACTTGAACTACGAGTAGGGAGTCGAACATAAATAACTACTTTCTTTGTGGTTGACCCTTCTTCTAATTATAATGCACTATTAGAAAGAGATTGGATACACTCAAACTGGTGTGTCCTGCCGTCTTTGCATCAACTATTATTATTTTGGAATGATATTAATTGTGTAGAAGTCATGTATGCAGATCAGAAACCATTCTTAGCCTCAACAAAAAATGTCGATGCCAATCTTTATGACAAAAATGTCAGAACAATCAAGCTGGTCGGACAAGACAGTGAGGGAAAACCTACCGAGGTTATTGTACAGAAAACCCGAGAAGATGAGACCTCGGTAAGTCAGGAATTCAAAGAATTGTGCAAAGAACTAGTCAACCCTAGTGCACCAATAGTGCTAGAAAAATCAAGCCCGAAAAGTAAAGAGGAGTTGAATGACTAGCCTAAACAAAGAGAGAGAAGAGGCCATACAAATGGCCACAAAAGACTGTTAGGGTACTTGACAGAAAAAAGAGTCAAGATGTATTTTGCCAAGTGTAGTACACAAGAGTTACCCTATGACCATGAAGTCATACGAGTTAAACAACTGAGAATGGCCCCTGTCAAATTAGATGATTTAAAGGCCAAAGTCCAAGACGATTTGAGAGAAGTGACTTTGGGTACCATAGAGGATCCACAAGTAACGTACATCAGTACTAAGCTCGAGGCATCAGAATTCAAGAAGATCACGATTGTCCTAAAGCAATAAAGAGATTGTTTTACTTGGGACTACTCGAAAATGCCTGAACTAGACCGAAAGCTTGTCAAGCATTGACTGCCTATGAAAGATGGCTACTTTCCCTTTCAGCAACCACCTCGACGAATGACCAATGATGTAATCTTGAAGGTCAATGAGGAAATCAAAAAGTTGCTGACGGCAGGGTTCATCCGCCCTACCAGGTATGTTGAATGGCTCTCAAACATGGTACCAATGATAAAAAAGAATGATAAACTAAGAATTTGCATTGACTTTCGAAATCTCAATACTACTTTTAATTCCGAAAGATGAATATCCTATGCCTGTGACTGATTTGTTAGTCGATGGGGCAGTAGGACATCGAATATTATCTTTTATGGATGGGCATTCTAGTTATAACCAAATTTTTATTGATGAGAAAGACATTCATAAAACAGCTTTTCAATGTCCAGGATCGATAGGTATGTTCGAGTGGGTGGTTATGCCATTTGGCTTAAAAAATGCTAGGGCAACATACCAATGGACCATGAATTACATTTTCCATGACATGATTGGAAAATTTATGAATGTATATATTAACGACATAATGGTGAAATCTCAGGATTTCGATAACCACCTACTCGATCTAGAAAATGGATTTATAAAAATGAGAAAACATCAATTAAAAATGAACCCTTTGAAATGCGCATTTGGAATAAGCACTGGAAATTTTTTTAGTTTTCTAGTGCATTATCGAGGAATCGAAATTGAACAGAACAAAGTTAAGGCAATTATTCAGGTCTAGCCACCTTCTACAAAGAAGAAAGTACAATGATTTCTATGGCAAATTAATTTCCTTAGACGTTTTATTTCTAATGTAGCAGGAAAGATAAAAGTCTTCTCACCAATACTGTGAATAAAGGGGAATGAAGAATTCAAGTAGAAAAAAGAGCACTAACAAGCCTTTGAGAAGATCAAAGAGTACTTGTCAAATCCACTAGTGTTGATGCAACTAAGAAAAGATAAACCATTAAAGCTATACATTTCATCCACAGAAGACTCGATAGCAACCTTATTGGCTCAAGACAACGAAGAAGGGCACGAACAGTCAGTGTTCTACTTAAGACGAGTCTTACAAAAGGCCGAATGTAATTATCATATGATAGAGAAATTATGTCTAACATTGTACTTTACATCAATGAAATTAAGACATTATCTTTTGTCACATATTATGTATATCGTGGCTCAAATTGATTTAGTAAAATACATGTTGTCACAACCTATAGTAAAAGGTAGAATTGGGAAATGGAGTCTCGCTCTCCTTGAGTTTGATCTTGTCTATGTCGCCCAGAAAACAATAAAGGGTTGGGCCTTAGCAGATTTCCTGGCTAATCACCCTTGCCACCCTGTGCAAAAAAATGAGAACAATTGCATTTCCCTCACTCCTTGGCAACTGTATTTCGATGGATTTAAGATTAAGAAAGGATCTGGAGCAAGGATAGTAATCGTTTTCCTAAGAGGGACAGTCACAAAATTGAACTTTAGACTGGAAGGAGACTTCACTAACAATCAAGTTGAATATGAAGTCTTGGTTCGAGGTTTGTTGATCCTAAACAGCTTAGGAGTAAAGTTCCTCGAAGTCCTTGAGGATTTACAGTTAGTGATAAACCAAGCTTTAGGAGACTATAAATGCATTGACCCTACTTTGATACCTTATAGGGACAGAGTTGAGCAGTTGTTAAAGGCATTCGATGATGTTAGATTAAAGTGCATACCTCAAAGCCTCAACCACAAGGCCAATTTAATGGCACAAGTTGCTTCAATATACAAAATGAGTTCTATCTCCCTTGAAGAAAATAATAACATTGCAAGCCTGCAGTTTGGGTGTGAGAATTCAATTTTAGAAAAAGTCCTTAATATCAATGTCACCACTCCCAACAATGAGACGAAAAAACATGATGATTGGAAAGATCCAATCATTCAGTATCTATAGAAACCTAATCGAGGAGGAAATAATTATTTGAAACTCAAAGCCATAGGATATATACTTCAGGGTGAACCTCCGGAGCTTTTTAAACAAGGGGCTAATGGTATGTTGCTCAAATGTCTGGGGACTGATGAAGCTAAGCTTGCAATGACAGAAGTTCATGAAAGAATCTATAGTGCACGCCAATTAGGCATAAAAATGAGGTGGCTAATCCATCGATATGGCTATTTCTGGCCAAGTATTTTACAAGACTGCATCAAATTTGCCCAGGGTTGTGAAGCTTGTCAACAATATGGGTCGGTGTCCAAGGTACCAGCAACCAACCTACATCTGGTCATAAAGCCTTGGCCATTTAGAGGATGGACTCTTGACATGACAGGAAAAGTCAGGCCAACCTCAATAAAAAGAAATTGTTTCATTTTAGTTGTCATTGACTATTTTACAAAGTGGGTAGAGTGCAAGCCATATTGAGACGTTAATGAGATAGATGTAATACATTTTATAAAAGAAATGATAGTGCATCAATTAGGAATTCCCCAATCTATTACCATCGACCAATGGTTGATATTCAATAAAGCTCGAATATGAGAATTTAGCCAAGATTATGGGTTCAAAATAGTGAATTCAACTCCATATTAAGCCCAAGCAAACGGGCAAGCAAAGGCTACTAACAAGATTATAAAAAATAACTTGCGCAAGATGGTAGACAGCAATGCCTCAAATTGGGATGAATTGTTATCTTATGCTATTTGGGCGTATCGAACATCAAAGAGATCGAGCACTGGGACTACGCCTTATGCATTGGTGTATGGCACGATGCAATACTACCGTTAGAGATCACTATGCAGTCTCTAAGGGTGGAAAATCAGAATCGGGAGAAATAGCTCGAGGCCCTCAATTTCATTATTTCTCAAAAACAAAAAAGTGGTTGAGGTTTATAATAGGAGAGTAAAAGCCAAATCATTCCATAAGGGAGAATTGGTATGGAAAGTCATCTTTCCGGTTAGGACTAAAGATCCCAGACTAGGTAAATGGTCCCCAACATGGGAGGGACCATTTCTAGTAAACGAAATACTAGACGGCAGTGCCTATAGATTAATGCAGGTCGAGGGACAAGAAAATGTATAAAGCATTAATGGAAAATACCTAAAAAATTACAAGCCCTCGATGTGAGATCAAAAGTTAACCAATATAAAATATTATAAGTAAGAAAGATACAAAAAAGGCCAAAACAAAACTATAAAATAATTGGTCAGAAAAATTCAAGAGAAAATAGAAGCTATTAAAACCACCAGGTGTTGATGACCTGGTTACAATCTTTAAGCTTTGACTCACAAGTTGACAGTTCTCTTTAAGGTGTGGAGTTTCCTTTGAATGAAGAGAATCTTGTTCCATCGCTTTCTCGAGCTCCATACTAGAATTCTGTAGATTCTCTTTTAACTTCTGGAGATGGGCATTGACCTTCTCAATTTCAACAATTTGAACATTAAGGTTGTCCACCAGAGAGGAAACATGTTCAATAGTTGACGATTGTTGGGACAGTAGAGCATCGATTCGATTCTTTAATTCTTGGCTATAGACCTCTTTGGTACACCTCAATTGAATTTGTTTACAAGGTTCGCTCTGAAAAGAGGGCCAGGCGAAGATTGGCTCGTTGATTCACAGATAAATAGCTAGGATGTCAAAGTAGCAAATTACTGGAATTAATGAATATGGCATTGACTGTTGGATCCAAGAGTACAGCCGATGGCCCATCCATGAAGCAGGATCGAAACATCGCTAGAGCCTAGTGTAACTAATCTGAGGCGATGGAGACAAAGACGAAGAAGACCTCGTGATCCCTGCAACCCCCGAAGTAAAAAAGCTTAACTCAAGAAAGTAGCTGAGCCAAACGTCCAAAGATCTCTAGGGAAGGCTAGGCCGAAACAGTTACTGGAAATGATCTGAAGAAAGAGGCTCAATAGGAATCTTCAAAGTCTTAGTTGTTGGTGCATTGAATAAGGTACTTTCAAAGCCTTTCGATGAAACCATTTCTGAAGATTCTAGAGTCGGGGAGGTCAGATTGGTAAAGGGCAGATCTAGGTCCATCACCCTCGGTTTCCCGTTGATCAAGGGAATGACCTGTATTAGGATCTTTAATGATTGTCTCATCCTCTGCAGCCTGTCCAGTGGCTTCAGTTTTCTGCTTCTCGATGTTAGCCTCTTCTTGTTTTCGCCTTTCTTCTTCCTTTTTCTTCCTATTTCTTCCTCGAGCTTTTTGGCTTCTTCCTTCGCTTGTCTCTCTCTCTCTGTTCATCTCTCCTTTTAGCCTCATCAAGTCATCATCTTCTCTCTTCCTCTTCTCTTTTTCTCTTTACTTCCTCCACGAGTCATCTTTCCCTTTTCTTCTTTTTCTCCGCTTCTTTTCTTTTTCTATCTTCCTCTTTCTTTTTCTTTTCTGCTTCCTTCTTGTCTTTTTCCTCTTGTTCCCTTCTATCAATTTCTTTCTTCCTGTCATCCTCTTCTTGTTTTTTCTGTTTTTCCTCGTCTATCTTTTTCTCTTCATCTTGTTTCCTATCGATCTCTTTAGTATCTCATTTATTTTTTATTTTTTTCTTTTCTTCACCTTTTAACCTTTTCTCTTCCCTTTTTTTCTTTCGTCAACAACATTTTGTTCCTCTTCCCATGAATGGGCAAGGTTCTCATTTAGTATTTTAGTTCATTTTTCTAATTCGAACCCTGCCCGCTCTTTTTTCTCATCGACTTTCTTCTGATTTAGAGTCTCAAGTTCAAGTTTGGTTTTTTTCAACAGCTCTTCTTTCTCCTCAAGTTCTTGACGAAACTTATCCTCAATAGATAAGACAACCGCCTTCATTTTTCTTCTTGCCAGGTCAACCTCTCCTTCGGATTAATATTTGATCTTGATAGCTCGAACAACCACCTTTTGATGCTCGACCATATCCTTCATGGACAAAGTTTTAATGTCCTCCTGACGTCTCAATTTTCTTAGACCAACATTGGGCTACTTATCTGAGCAAGATGAAGTTGGAAGGGCATAAATAGCACAGAGAGGGGCCGCTGAAAAAATTTTATAGTAAGAAATTCAATAATTAACAAAAGAAATGACAAAAGGAAAAATAAAAGAATATACCTGCTATTGGAGGAGCCTCGTAAGGAGGGCATAGTCGATCTTTGATTTGACTCAGTAACTCTCGAATGCTCTCCAAGAAGTTCGACCACCAAGTATCAAAAGAGGGTGTCGACTCTGGAACCCCTCGAAAGGATGGGACATAAAGCGACATCATGGATGAGTTATTTCCCCCTATATTTTTTATGAATAATTCTCTCGAACTAGAGGGATGTGTCTCCTAAGGAGAATTTAAAGTAAAAATAGGAGGAGTAGGGATATATTGGACAAGTCTGAATTATCAGACGCACATGTTTGGACAACAAGCTTCGACATGATCATGCTTGTGGAAAACATGTAGGTCTCGAGAATAAACACAGATGTCTAGATCCTTAGGGCTTTGAACTTGGATTGGGTAGGGTTTGGTTGCCAAACAAGATATTCAGTAGAACCAAACTTGAAGTCTTGAAATGGGAGGAAATGAATGTCAGAACGCACCCATTGTACATCAAGAATGACATCAATGCACCAGGAAAAAGTGGGGGAAGACGATTCAAGATACCTGACCTTGAGCCAGTACTATGC
>JAOXJP010217493.1:0-11766 GCA_025762735.1 Platanus orientalis
CTTCATCTCCTCTTCCTCCCCAAACCACTGCACAGCTCTCCGCGGGGGGGGGGGGGGTGAGTATCCATTCTTCCCTCTTATGAAACTCATAAAGTTTCACAGCCATGAATGTAATGAAGTAAATCAAGCCTGACTAAAACCGAACTATGCTTGGGTTTGAAAAATGTAGATTGGGTTGGGTCAGGTAGGGTAAGCTCAAAGCCAATGTTGAGTTGGGTTGGACCCTCTAGAATCTAGGCTTAGAATTGGGCTTGGGTTATCTACAATCTCATTCCCAAAATTGAACCAAAATACCCCCTTGTACGGTCAGCCAAAAAAAAAAAACAGAAAAATTCTTAAAAACAGTCCTAAACTATTCTAAATTAATATTAACCTCTCCCCATGGCTCATATGGCCTTATTGCATCAATTATATTACTAAAACCTTCCTAAAATAGACAGAAAACAACTAAAAATAAAGCTTAAAACTGTGGCCAACAATTATATTCTTCAATGATCCCTTAGGCTTAGTCTTTGGCTTCCATAAAGGCCTGTACTTCTCCATCCACGGAAGAGTTGCCTCGTCAATTCCCTCTCTCGTAGAAAACTCAACCCTGTTGAGTTGGGGTGGAGGTCCAAGGATTCCCAGTCCATCATGTGGTGCTTGCTGCCACGAAAAGTAGATCGCCTATGCTTTGGTTTTAGTGGCACTGAACACATCTTCTGCATGGTGAACATAGGATGCAACAACCCTATGAATCCCTTGGCTGCTCTTTCCTTAACTTCCTTTGCTACTTCCCACTCGCGCTCTGAGATCATCTCACTAGTTGGTTCTTCCCACTCAGAATCATCATCTTGATGTTGTATCTTGTATATAAACCCCATGACCTTGCTAGGGCATTAAGACTCATGGTGACCAAAATCTTAAATAAAGCAATTAACCGTCTGTCCTAAAACCTATGGTTGTAGGAGAGGTTAGAGTTAACATACTTAAAATATTTTAACACTCTCCCTCAAGAGGGACACTCCAGGACAATGAATAGGGGAGGAGCTAGGTGTGAGTCCATGTAACATGCATACATGTGCACAAAGAGCCCGAGGGAATGATTACATCTACAAGGAGATTTGAACTCATGACCTAAAACCTACTCTGATACCATCTTAAAGAAAGCAATTAACCGTCTCTTCTAAACCCTAAGGTTATAGCTTATAGGAGAGGTTAGAGTTAATATACTTAATATATTTTAACACAAAACCCTTGCAATTAAAACATTGGTCTGTCTTACGTCTCGAAGTAGATCCACTAGATCTGGATGGTGAAAACTGGTGTGAGGATCTAGGTGGTGAAGAAGTCCTAGCCTGAGGCATAGATCTACTAGAAGATGAATGAACAACTATTATACCTTTAGAAGTACCCTCCATAATCAGCTTCCTAGTGTAATGCATCTTCATTTCTTTTATCTGGTAGGCAACCTGAATAGCATCATCAATACTAGCGTAATGGTGAAAATTGAGCCCTTAAGAAATATGAGGCTGTAATCCATTCCTTATACAAGGACACAAGGATTTTGTCATTCCAACTAATGTAAGCTCATGTAGCCAATTGTTGGAACATATTAGTGTACTCCTCAACTGACAAAGTTCCCTGCTTAAGCTTATTCAGCTGAATATGTGACATCTGCCTGTAATCCTGCAGCTTGAACTTCTTACTCATGGTTGCTTTCAATTCATCCCATGTCGACATAACTCCTAATTTTTCCCTCACATAGCTTTCCTTATACTGTCACCACCGCATAAGTGTTCCCTTTAACTTAGCATCAACTAAAGTCTGTGCCTCTCTGGTACATCATGCCACCGAAAAATAGGCCTCTATACTGTGCTCTCAATCCAAGTATGTTTCTGAATCCCAATGACCGTAGAAATCTAGGACATCCAATCGAACATGCCTATCTAAATAATGGGGGGTTGTGTAAATCGGTGTCATGGATCTTTGCATATGCTCTCTCTTAGGGGATGTCTCTTCCCCATACTTAACTAAATAATGGGGGGTTGTGTAATCTTTGCATATGCTCTCTCTTAGGGGATGTCTCTTCCCCGTACGTTGTTTAAGGGAAGAGACTGGTTGTGATGATTCCCCCACCTAAATAGGCTCTTAACCTTTTTTCAATCCTTTAATGTCTAATCGAAGATTCTCAACTGTCCCCACAAGTTGTTGCACCAGAGTCTTAAATGTACCCATGCGGTTAGTCAACTCGGCCTAAGTGCTTTTCAAATCCTTGGTCTCTTAACTTCAACTACCAAATCGTTATTATTAACCCCTACCATGGTGTTTAGGGCTTACTCAACAATTTTAGGGTCGCTCTAAAATAATGGAAAGGATCCAAAAAGATTTTAAAGGTCTTAAGAAAAGAATTGAATGATGTCATTACACAAACTAATGCCCTTTGGGGAAAATTCCAAAATTTTAGTCTTGAAAAATCCCTAAAATTGATGGAAAAGGGTTTTGAGACTATTTAACAATTTTAAGGTAGACCCTAAAATGATTTAGAACCCTTGAAATGGGCCTTGAATTAATTTAGGGGTATTTTGAAAGAACCCTAAAATCTTTGAAGAGACTATGATTAAATCAAAAGATAAAACGTTGCTTTTAGGAATTATAGGTTTAAAGAAAAGAAAATTTAGGCTCTTGATTCAAGAAAGGATCCCAATTAATAAGAATTAATTGGAAAATTGGCTCTAATACCAAATATGATGTAGGATATTGTGGAAATCAAGTTTCCTACACTTGTTTAATTATCTCAAGCCAAAAAGAAAGGTCCTGAAAATTAAAGAATGCTGAAAAGTTATATAAAGTATTCAAGAAACCAAATCTTTAAAGAAATTAATCAAGATTCAAATAAACTAATTCAAGAAGGATTGGGTTATCAAAGGGAAGCAAGAAATCTAATAAAATTGAATGGGGTTGGATTTAATGCAAAAGATTAAAAGAAGCTGAAATTTCAAGAAAGTTAGGTTTAGGGTTCAAGAAGGGTGCGTTTTCAAGAAAACCTAGAAATTAGGGTTGAAAATTGGGGATGAAGGTTTCAAGAATCGAATGATTCCAATCCAAGATCGGCCGATTCTTGAAAATACTGTACAAATTTTGCATTAGATCGATCCCGATTCCGCTCTTTTGAACCATGTTTGGGATTCTTGTATGAATGAGTGTTAGGATATTGGATGAATAAACCTATAAGGAATTAGGTTTATATGAAGATTTGAAGAAGTGATTAGAAAAATAGTGCATATTGGAAATTTTCCAGAATTCAAGAAACTAACAAAAAAGAAGCAAGAACAAAGAGGAAAAAGAATAGAGAAGATGATGGGTGATGTGTAGAAATAAAAAGATTGTAAAAAAGAATGTAGAAAAATAGGATTTAAAAAAAAAAACGAATAGATTTTCTACAGAAATTTTAAAAAAAAGAATGAATAAAAAATATGATGTGAAAATGATGGAGATTAGAGAAGGTAGAGAAGAAGAAATCAAGAAAGAGAGAACTCGCCTAAACTATGAGAGTTTGAGGAAATAACTAGCCATGGGCTTCCAAAGCCCATTAATTTTCTCTAAAACTGTCGTGCAATGAGGTCTTAAGACCTATTTGACCTATTAATAATAAAATTAAAAACAAAAAACAAAATTGACCCAAAATACCCCCCCCATATACAGTCAACCAAAAAAAACCTATAAAAAAATATTAAAAAAAATACTCTTTAAAACAGTCCTAAATTATTATAAATTAATATTAACCCCTCCCCACAGCTCATATGGCCTTATTATATCAATTCCATTACTAAGACCTTCCTAAAATAGAAAGAAAACAACTAAAAAAAGCCCAAAACTGTGGACAACAATTATACTTCTTCAATGATCCCTTAGGCTTAGTCTGTGGCTTCCATAAAGGCTTGTACTTCTCCCTCCATTGAAGTGTTGTCTCATGACTTAGGTTTAGGTTATCAAGATTTCTAGGAAAGAAATCTGGAAACAACCATGGGTTCTTCTTGGATTAAAATAGATTAGAATTTCAAGAAAGAATTCAAGAATTTCAGGTTTTAGTTTAAGGATCCACAACACACACACAAGAAGCTTAAAAAAAAGGAGAAAGAAGAAGGTTTGCCTATTGTTGAAGCCTCTCACTACAAGAATCAGGTTCTTGGCCTCTTACCAAGGTGATCACAACCCTAGGAATCTCTCTAAAGGGAAAACCAGTCTCAGGTTTTTAGAAGAAGACTTAGTTGTGAAGGTAATAACTCCAAATCTCTTTATCAATCGATCATTGAAAATGAAATAGGGTTCAAATCCTTAAATAGATGACGCCCTACACTATTTTTCCTATCTACATAAATGCCCCAAAACATTAACAAAAAAATGACTCCTAACTCTATTTTCGTCACTTACTAATATCCCCATAGTATTTTGGTCATAACTTTTGTAAATCACATCAGATTTGCGAAATTTTGGTCTCGTTAAAAAGGTAACTGATGCAGCACAATCGAGGGAATACCAAAATTAATATAAGGTGATAGCCAAGAGTCTCAATAGAACCCAAATAAAGTAGCGAAAGCAAGAATAAAATTAAAAGATACCAAATTTTGAATCATAAACACACCATGGATCAAAAAAGCTTAGAAAATACAAGAATAGGAGAAAGGAAATAAATAGGGGAGTTTAGAAGCGTTTGGGGAAGAAAATGGAAAAAAAAAGAGATAAAAAAAACCCAAAAGGGCAATTCTGCAATTTATAGGTAGAAGACCAAAATTACCAAAATCCCCATGATTGTGCATCAGAAAAGTACAAAATTTTCAAGGTGGATTCTGACGTACCTAACGGTCTTAGGTTTAAAATTTCATGTAATTATGAGTTGATTTGATTTATCAAATTATATAAAACTCATACTATCATGTTCTTTAATGAAGAACCCTAAACCAGAAAAGGGAATCTTTGATGATTACTTAACATAGAATAAGGAGAATCAAGAGGGAGGTTAGGAGTTTTGTAGAGAACCCATAGGGGATCAAAGGCCCTAAAAGAAATCAGAGAAATTGGATATCTAGAGTAAGGCAATTTTAAGTATTTTTAAATCCATAATTTTCTTAAAAATTTCAGGAACAAGGTTGATCTTATCATGAGAGCTTCTATAGAAATCATAATTGCTCAAGTGGAAGTTGTAGAATTAGAAGAACAGTAAATAAGATAAAAATAAAAGAAAAACCCTAAATAAAGGAGATCAAATACATGTTCAAGAAATGGTAGATTGGCTTAGATCCAATGAATACATGGGCTATAGAATATTCAATTCTAAGTCCAGAAATTCAGTAGAATTCCATAGTCCTTGGTGAGTTCAATACTCAATAGGTGTTAGATGAGATGAGAAAATAAGGAGAAGAATGAAGAATCCAAGGAGGAAGAACAGGAGAGAAGATAAAAGAAGAAGTTAGAGGAATGTAAAAGAAAACGTAGGAGAAGAAAAGAGAGAAAAAGACAAGAGAAAGAAGGTGAGTCGTTACACTCAACCCACGACAATGAGAGAGGGGAATAGGTGTGTCACGACCCAAATTACCAACATGTGGCAACTCGAATCATGACATTCAAAACAACCTTGCTCTAATACCACCTTTCTCAGGACCCGAGCCGAACCCGGCACAAACCCATATTCGACCTGGATTTTGATTATGACATTAACAAAACATTCATTCTTTGCATTCACTCTGGACATTTATGTTTTTGGATAATTACACTTTGGATATTTATATTCTTTTCATTTCATTATTTTCTTTTTCTTTTTCTTTTTCTTTTCCTTAGTCCATTCACATGACATATGCAACAGAAATAAAACTTCTAACTTCTCATACAAATCCTAGCAATGGAATATATATGCTTACTTCCAACTAGATAGGCACTAGTGGAAGGTACTAACATTCATCAAAATATAAAGTGTTGTGACATTTATCCCGTGAGTTCTTAAAAAGGAAATTAAACTAACTATTACATCAATCCTTAACTATCTGAAAATTATCTCATATACAAGTCTCAAAGCAAATATAAAGGGCACAAGCTCAAATATCTTGTCTCCACAAAATTAAGACTTAGGCAATCCTCAAGTCACACCTCCTATCTTCTTAACCTCTCTTCTTACCTCTAATCTGAAAAATGTTATGAAATGATAAGTCCATGGCTCGTAAGAAACTATACAAAATATACACAAAAGAGGGGTAAAGTGAAACACGATAATAGAGATGTCAAAACATATGTAGAAATACATGTATCAGTACGAACTAATAGCAAAACGGAAACTATACATTAATGTAAATATGGTTAACTAACATGGTACAAAACATATGAAGTATGCAAAATTGCAGTTACTACTCCTTTACCAATTTGTAATCGCCATGTTTGGATGTTATCTTCTAGATCATCATCGAAGAAAGCCGCAAATAGAACACGATTCACAGGATAGCTAGTAGGAAGCATAAAATAGCCTTCCTTACCAGCTCCTCTGAAACGATGGGATTGGGTGGTGTTAAGAAAAGAAGACTTGTCAGGGAAAGTATGTCTAACTTTAAGCCGGATCTTGTTATTCTTCAAGAGACTAAAAAAGAGGTCATGGGGGACAGGTTAGTTCGGAGTTTGATTGGTTCGGTGCTGTCTGAATGGTGTACCCTTCCTGCCATTGGTACTTCAAGTGGAATTCTTTTGGCTTGGGATTCGTCTGCGATTAGAAAGAAGAAAGATTCTAGATTGGGTGTATTCTCTATTTCTCTTTTGCTAGAGGATATCTCTTTAGGGGTGGAATAGCTCCTCACAAGGGTCTATAGGCCATCTGTTGCGAAAAATCGTAGTGAATTTTGGGAGGAATTGGGGGTTATTCATAGCTTGTTGTTAGGCCCTTAGATGGTAGGAGGAGATTTTAATACCATCAGGCTCATTAATGAAAAATCTCCTCAAGGGAGTCTCACTAGAAGCATGAGGGATTTTAATTCCGTTATTCACTCTTAGGGTTTGCGGGATAGTTCCTTGATCAAAGTGTCCTTTACTTGGACCAATGGATAGGAATTCCCTACCATGAGTCGCTTGGATAGATTTTTTTTTTACAATTGTTGGGAAGATTTGTACCATAACTTTCTTCAAGAGGCGCTTCCCAAAATAGCGTCTAATCATTGGCCCATTCTTCTCTGTTGCTCCAAGAAGGATTTCGATGCTGCCCCTTTTAGATTTTAAAATATGTGGACACTTCATCCCTCTTTTTTAGGCTATATTGGTAAATGGTGGGCCGAATGTGAGGTGTTGGGTCATGAGGGCTTTAAATTCATGAATAAGTTGCAAAATGTGAAAAATAGCTTTTTACACTAGAATAAATCCACTTTAGGGAATATCAAGGAGAACAAGTTAAAAATTTGGAAGGAAATCAATCAAATTGATCAAGTTGTGGAGGCCAATAGGTGTATTGATGAGAATGTTGCTTCTAGAAAGAAAGTTATGTCGGGTCATATGGATCTTATCTTAAGGGGAGAGGAAATTTATTGAAAGCAAAAAAGCCAAATGCAAGTAGCTCAACGTGGGTGACAACAATACTAAGTTTTTTCATAAAGTTGCATGTGGTAAAAAGCGGAAAAGTTAGATCACTTGCCCGTCAGTTTCTCATCTCTAGTTTGCTAACGATACCAATTGCTTTGTGGATGTTGGATTGAAGCAAGTGGCAAATTTAAAGAACATTATGTTGATGTACGAGTGTATCTTGGGGCTCAAAGTTAATCTTTCCAAGTCTTGTATGGCGGGTGTGGGCATGGATGAAGCCTCTCTTTCTAACCATGCGGATATTATTGGGTCTAAGGCGGAGTCCTGGCCCTTAAAATATTTGGGAATGCCGCTTGGCGAGAACCCTCATGCGCTTTCTTTTTGGGACCTGGTGGTGAAAAGAATTCATAAAAAATTGCCTGGTTGAAAAAAATATTACATTTCCTTGGGAGGGCTCATCACGTTGATCAAAACAGCATTATCTAATGTAACTGTATACTAAATGTCTCTATTTAAAATGTTTAGGAAGATCCACTTGGATTTGGAAAAAGTGTCAGAGAGATTTTTTCTGGTCTTGTGGTATAGAGAAAAAAGACCATCTGGTGAAGTGGGCGGACGTGTGTAGGCCCAAAGATTGGGGGGGTCTGGGATTGGGCATTTTCAGGAGAAGAATTACGCTCTTCTTGGTAAATGGCTCTGGCGGTTCTCTTGTGAAAAGGATCGCCTATGGCAGTCCATTATCCGTAACAAGTATTGTTCAGATCCCAATGGGTGGGATTGCTCGAGTCGTATTTCTCCTTCCATGCCCCTGCTTTGGAAACATGTTATATCTCTTATTTCATTGTTTCTCCCTTATGTTCGGTTTGGTGTAGATGGGAAGAAAATTAGTTTTTGGAAAGACCTTTGGTGGGGTGATAATTGTCTATATAGTTCCTATGCTAGATTGTTTCATCTCTCTAATCAAAAGGATGCTTCTATTGTTGAGATTCTCTCTCCTTTGTGTGGTCATGTGTGGAATCTGACTTTCTCTAGAGCTATGATTGGAAAATTGATATTATTAGTCCCTTAATTTCTAGTCTTGAGGGTATTTTCATTTCCTTTATGTTCCCGGACAAAAGGATTTGGACTCTTGAGTCCTCTAGGCTTTATTCTTGTAAATCTTTTTTCTAGGCTTTGATTTCATCTCATAACTTTGATCATAATTTCCCTCTAAAAGAATTTGGTCTCCTCTGGTTCCCCAAAGGGTAAAGGCTTTCGTTTGGACTACTGTGTTTCATCGCATTAACACTATGGATGTTCTCCAAAAAAGACCTTGTATGGCTCTTTCTCCCTGTTGGTGTATCTTGTGCAAAAAGGACGCTGAATCCCCCAAATCATATTTTCCTCTATTGCAGTTTCTATGAGTCTATGTGGAATCACTTCTTTTCTAAGATAAGAAGAACTCACTTTTGACCTTTTAGCATCAAATATTTTGTGTGGCAGTGGTACTACTATAGGCACGGTATTCATGGGAGAATTTTTTTGGAGTGTCTGATGCATGGGGTTATGTGGGGAATTTGGAAAGAAAGAAACCTAAGACTCTTTGAAAGCAAGGCCAAGTCTTCTAATAAGGTGATTGACTCTATTGTTAGAGAAGTGGGTGGTTGGGTGTTGATGACAAAAGAATTCCATGGGACCCCTCTTTTCATGTTCCTTTGTGATTGGCTTTCAACTATTTCTTGGTCCTCCTCGAAGGCAAGGCATTGTCGAAATGGATTCTCCCTCCGGATTGTTGCATCAAGCTAAATTTTGATAGTGCTTCTAAAGGTAATCCTGGGACTACGGGTTTTAGTTGTGTCCTTAAAGACCATTCGAGCAAGGTTATTTGTGCTCTCTATGGTCCTCTGGGGGTATGAGACTCCAGCTCAACTAAGGTTATGGACCTTTGTGAATTGAAGCGGTTTGTTGTGCCTGGGCGTATGGTGGAAGCAAACTCGGAGGTGGTTATCAGTTGGGGTTTAGGCCGGGGCCTGGGATTCTAGTGCCAATCCTCTTCTTTGTATGAAATCAAGGAATTAGCAAATGCCTTATCTATCTCTCTTCATCATGTTCTTAGATGCCAAAATTCTTTGGCTGATAGCTTGGCAAATAAGAGGTTAATTCTCTGTCTATGTTTTGTGAGAATTTTATTCCAGAGGATAACTAGTTGGGTTTTTTCCCTTGTTGTATTTTTTTCCTTTCTTTTAATAAAGTTCAGCTATTTATCCAAAAAAAAAGCTGGGATGTGGGGTGTTACAATAGGGCCCATAGCCAACACACCAAGTACAAAACTTGAATTTTAATTCATATTCATTCACTAATTCGTTAAGGGGGTGCCTTTATAAGCTATAACTCTTAAAATCAAAGAAACTTGCTAAAATTAGCAACTTCCAAAACTTTTAGACTTGTGACTCAACTCTCTTCTAAAAGTAGGACTCTCAAATATTTATCTTTCCTAAGTTTTTGGACTACCAAAATATTGAAACACAAAGGCAGTCGAACAGCTCTTAAGTGGGGACCATTGTGTTGACAAGGCTTCCACAAAAAGACAAAAAAAACAGCTCCAACGACCAACCCATAAAATTCCCAATTTTCCAGGCTTTTAGTCTTATTACATTCATAACCTTGCAATTAAAAAAACCTAATTTACCCTTGGCCAAAAGGCCTTATTACAATTAAATATCACCTTTTACAAGACATTAATTCATCCCACATAATACACTAATCTAAATTTGGCCCTCTTGTGTGGGGGCACATACATTAGTCTCCTCTTAATGTTGTCCACACCAGCTTGCTAAGTTGGTAAAAAGTCTGTGGGTGTCATACCACAGACCTAGGTTGAAAACCCGTCTTCACCTATAATTACCTATCAAAAAAAAAAAAACTGAATAACCTTTCTAATGACACCAAAATCAAGCCAGAAATGCAAGTTTTAACCTCAGAAAATTTGGGCTATAAAAGTAAGTGACAGGATTACAACTCACAATAAATATATTAAAAAAAAACTAAAACCCTAAATTGACATTGGCTTTTAAGCCTTGTTATAATAATATCCACCAAACAATTAATTTCTAATTTACCCTCCAATTTGTACCTCATTGCTACACACATATGGGCCCCCTCTAGGCTGCACATGTGGGTCCCACATGGGTTTTGGCACCAACTAATGTTTTAGCAAAGATTATTCTCTATAACCCTATCCTTTTCCATAATTCTTCTCATCAACAAAAGAAACAAATGCACAATAATACATTGCGTAGCTGGTCACTAGGCCAATCTAATTTTTGGTTTTTTTTTTTTTCATTTTTTATTTTATTCCTTTTACTTGTATACAAGAAAGAAAGCAAATAAGGTTTTTTTTTTCTTAAATAATGGTTTAATTCCCATCCTATACTCTTCTCTTCCACTCTTCTTTGTCTTCTTCTTTTCCTAAAACTCCTATGCTCTTTCGTTTTCCTTTTTCCCTTAGACTCCTCTTCTAAACACTCATCAACGGCAAGGTATGTGAGCTCAGATTTCATAAGATTAGAAATGATTCAAACCCCAAGCCACTCACATGCACATTCTCATGATGGTTATAAAGAGATCCCACCATTCTCAAGAAACTCAAACCACCATTTCTGGTTTTCTTTGGTGAATGTAAGCAATTCTTTTGATTTTTCTTTCTATCTCTTTCAGTTTGAGTTGTTTCTATCTTAGCATATTCAATTCAACTAAAGGCATGCAATATGAGTTTGCATGGAATTATGCAGTGCCAACTTGCTTCAATTAAAAGTTGCAAAGTATCAATAATTCTTTCTTTATTTTTTGTGCAATATTTTTTTTTTTAAATTTTGAAGCAACACCCAAGGCTCTAGTACCAAAATTAATGTAGGATATAAGCTCTGATACCAAAATTAATATAGTACAATAGAGAAGATACCGAAAAATGATGTAGGATGATCCCAAGTAATTTAAATAATTGCTCAACTACGATGCGATAGCAAAATAGCTCAAGAATAGGATTAAAATCGTATAAGTAACCACTAAAATAGTCGATATCAGCAATTAGAAACATAAAAAAGAGAATAGAAGATGAGGAGAAAAGATGAAGAAATAAGCCCAAAGGGAAATTCTAGAATTTCTAGGCGAAACCCACGAAATTAGGGCGGCCCAGTGCACGAGGCTCCCGCTAACGCGGGGTCTGGGGAGGGCAAGATGTACGCAGCCTTACCCCCA
>JAOXJP010217504.1:0-11766 GCA_025762735.1 Platanus orientalis
GGGGCATTTTGATCATTTTTATTTCTGTCCAAAATTACAAAAATACCCTTGTTGGGTCTTTTCTTCTATTTTCTCATATTTTTCTGTTCTAAATCCTTCTAATCTTCTTTTTGTGATTTTATTTTATGATTCTTAAATTTTTGTGGCTATTTGAAGTGCTAAATTCAATTCTTGAAAACTTTTGCTTCTGCATTTTAAATCTAACCATTGTTTAAAAGGTTTGCAATTACTCTACATCAATTTTTGGTATCTTCTCCCTTGTGCTGCATCAATCAACTGGTCAGACAAAGACCTCGTGTGCTACATCAATTTTGGTATCAGAGCAAGGTTCCAACTAGTTTCTATTGAGTTGGGTTCCTTGTAATATATGCACAAACTTGCAGCATCTTCTATATTGTTCCAAGTATTTAACTGAAGGGTGGACTCATCATGCACCTGATACACTGCTATGTGTGACTTAGCTACACTTACATTACTCATGGATTAATTTTCCCTTAAAGAGAAGCTGTTTGGGTCTTCATCAATTGCTTACCTGTTGTCTGATACATCCAGATTGACATATCAGATTATTATAATCTTTATTTTGGCCAATCAAGATATCCGATGTCTTGATGTTTAAGTGGTTACAATTGAGGACTCATCTTAACAGAAATTACAACTACTGGACATGGAGTTTTGAGTACATCCAGGTATACATTAATCTAAATTTTGATCAGAACTATTTCTGAACACCATCTACAGTTAGTTCATGTTACCTGATGGAATTTTAAGAGCTCAGACAGCCTGGGCTTACTTTGAATTGAGTATATATGTAAACAAAAAACTTACAGCGTTCTGTCCAGCCCATACCCTGAGTCCAGTAGCCTGAGTTTATATCTTCACCTGACCCTGTTGCACTCTTATAGAAGCTTCCATTGTACCACCTGAAAAATCCTTGGGCTTCTTCATTGTTTTGAATATAAAGTTTCCCTCATACCTAGCGGTGTTCTCAGATCCTGACAATATAAAAACCTGCTCAATCTACCATGCTGAAGTTTTATCCCTTTTCTTTATACTGGGATAGATTGGCCTCATTGTATTGACTTTTGCTTTTAGGTCTAACTCTAATATCATTCACTGTTTGAGCCTTAGTTTGGGCTTGGTTAGACCTGTCCATAGTCTTCAAATAGTCTGTTGTTCTGCCTTAGAACTAACCTCTAAACAGTAGGTGCCTCATCAGTTTTGATACTATCTAAAACCTACTTTCACCCTTGTTGTCTTCACACTAAACAGAACCTACAACAACTTTATAGCTTTGTTGTTTTGTTGTTTTTGTCCAACCCGAGAGCCTAGTACACCTACCAGGCCTTGTGCCTTGAACTGTGCCTTGTGCCCAGCAAAATCACAACTAAACCTTGTTGTTTGTAAGCTGAGCCAGTGACACATGCTTCTTGATCATGTTATCAAGGGAACAATTACAGGGTATTCTGGATAGGTATAAGTGTCGGATTCAAGATCTTGGTAAGGAATATTTGAATGCTGAATTATATAAAGTCCAATGTGAGATTGATGAATTCAAGTGGGATAAAAATCATGGCTATTACATCAATGCCAACCTTCTCTTTGTCCTATGAGAATAGCAAAGGTTTATTCATGATAGAATTATTGAGCTTGATAAAAAGAGCCACATCGCTGGTATGAAAGAAAATGTGAACTAATACAGAATTAATTTAGTTAAGATACTTTTACATGAGGTGCAAAAGGAAACTAAGGTGGCGGATGACTCCAAGCAAGGGATGGTAGAACATGAAGTTGAATCATCAAGTGTGGAAGAAAAGTTCGAGGAGAAAGTGCAAGAAACTGAGGAAAAGGCTAGAGATGAAGACATTATTGTGCATGTGGATGATACACCTGGTGTTAAGCAGTTTGATGAGATGGTGTTGATCAAAGATGAGTACCACATTGTTGTCCCAGTTAGAGATCAGCCATTTGACAGGGTTCTAGTTCTGATACAGACGAGATTCAGTCCAATCTAACAGATGCAGCAGCCCAAGAGTTTGTAGCGATTCCTAACATTGTGGATCCAGATGAGTACTATGAGGTTTCTCCAAAATCATGTGCTTACAAAGACAACAGGGTTACACCATAACCTGATTGATGGAGGGCTGTTCTCAAGATATACAACCCAAGCTCCCCAATGTTATTAATCATTTCTTTTTACAAAACTCGAAGTCAATTTTTTTTTAACAAGGGGGGTTTTATACAGACATCATAGCAAAGTGGGACTCACACATGACCTTGTTGGTAGGATCCACTCCTAAAGACACATGGAGAACATTTGATTGAAATGAAAAGAATAGTTTTTCGTAACTATTTTAGACTTATTTTATATTTTACAAGTTATTGGAGTTTAGGGTCATAGGGGTAGTTAAAATTATTGATAGTAGGTATATTTTTAAAGAGTTTTATGAGAGAATAAGGATTGATCGATTAAGTGTTAGTAGTCCACGATTTGATGGTCTTGGGTTGCTAAAACTCTTTAGGAGTTTTTAAGAAAGTTTTTATTATATTAGTTTCTATTTCCTTTTGATTTTTGTCTTTAAAAGAGGGTTTTCCTCATTGTACTCAAGATATGGTGAAATGAAAAAAAACACGGTCTTCTCTTCAACAAAAAAACTCTTTTCTTCAAGTTCGTGGTGCTTGAACTTGACTCTTGGTTGGTGATTTCCAAGATGGATGAAAAGGTGATTACTCAATATACTATTCTATCTTTATCTTCTTCTCCTTCTACCTCTTCTTTTCTTTCTTTTCTTTTACTTTGTATTTGCTGTAAGAATCAAAAACCTCTTGGTTTTTAATATTCTCTTTTAAATTTTGTCAGTCTAATCCCTTTATTGAACTCTATCCATCGTCTAGACCATAGCCATTTTTTTTTATTCCGTTGATCACAAACATCTCCCATGGATCCCATTACCTGCAGCAGATTCGCGAAGAAAATTTCAACCCATTACTAATTTTTGTGACTTCCCTGTGTTGGGTTTTTTCAATGTTTATTATTTACTAAAATCACCTTCATTAACCATATACACCATCGACTAACCCTTTTCATTGTTGCATGTGAGTTCCATTCATAAAATCTAACATTACATCACATATATCCTATGGTTCTTCAAACATCAGTCCCCTGTTGGCCTTCTTATAAAACCCCAACTTAATTGTTGTTGTTAAGTGAAGGAAGTATGACTTGCATTGTGAATGATTGAATATAGTTATTGTTTCCTCATACTAGTTGATGGATTATTTATTTGAGATGTATCCCATAAAGAATGGTGTTGTATTTTGATTCAGGATTGGATGCTAACTACACCTTGCACTGAAAATGTTTGTTAATTGGTCTCAAACGAGGTTTAACTAGTGGATTTGCACAAATATATATTATGAAGCCTATGTATTGATAAACAACAAACACTAGCTGCCAGAATTCTAGGTTAGATTATACTTTTATGAAGTTATAACTGAATGTGACTATTTATCTTTATTGGATTGTGTATCTAAAACTGAGCTGAGTTGCTACTAGACTCTTAATTATTGGAGTATATTCTGAATAAGTTGTGGGTGCTGATCAGTATTGTTACACTTTACAAAAACAAAGATCATCAACTAGCCAAACCAAGAGCTTGTGTGCTGCATTAGATACTAATAGATGTACGCACAACGTCCTATTGGACAATATCAACCAAATGCATTAAAAAATGTCCTTTATCAGATAATACTATGCATTAATTATATGCAATTAAGAAATAAAGAGCGATAACAGAAACCTAGCCATAACTCACAAGTTTGTAACCAGTCTTACCCATTCCACCATTTAAGAACAGAATAGGATGCCAATTCATGTGATGAAAAAAAAAATATAACAATTTTGTTTATTTCAGATAAGGTAATCATGTTTTTTCATTGACGCAAAGGCACGGGAACATGTGAACATGGAAGAATTTAAAACATGTGCCACATGAGAGTTGCTAGAAGATGAGAAAATACTACCTACCTTAGTCTCTTGATAATTGGATTTCCAAGTAACTCACAACTATGTTGACTTGACATGGAATGGTAAGTCAATTACCTACAATTTGAGGTAATTTCACAAATATTTTGTTGGAAAAATACAGCCTTCAACTCAGATTCTAGTATATTGCATATTCCTAATCTATGTGAAGGAAAGTCTATCTTCTACATCCTGGGTGGTAGGGATAATGCTTGAATAAATTCACTTCTCTTCATATAATTGAAGTATGTTAAAGTGGAGATCAAGCCCTGCAATAGCAAGCAAAAATACATCCTCTTTTTTTGTTTATATAGGCATCCTCTAATGGGACATCCGCTTTAAAAGCCAGGACAGAAAAAGAAGGAATCTGGGCTTCCAACCAGTCTAAGGCTTTAATGGGCCTGCAGCAGCTCAGCCAAGACAGGCCATCCAATCCTGTCCATACAATTGGTATTGGATCACTTGTCCATCCCTCATAAGTAGGGGTGGCAATGAGCCAAGCTGATTGCCACCCCTACTTATGAGCAGCTCAGCTCAGGCTTGTCACACAAGGGCCAGGATCAAGCTCAGCTCAGGCTCGTCATGAGCCTGGGGAACGAGCTCAGCTCAGGCTCGGTTCAGGTCGGTTAAAAAATCCTACAATGCCACACATCTCTCAATTAATAATTTTGCTAAAAAGGTTAAATATTTCAACTCAAAAGGTTGATAACCAAGGTGTGCATATGTCACCTTCTTTAATGCTTACAGCCATACTTCACATTTCTCAGTTATTTGCTTTTCTATTTGTTTATAAAAAAAAACAAAAAGAAAACTACTTTTTACTTTTACTGACAAATAGATCATTTAATATCAAAATAATTTTTATTAAATAATAAAATAAATGGAACAAATCATTTTTTTTAAATATAATTAGTAGACAAGTACAGAACAAGAACTTTATTTTACCCACATATTATGATGAGCTGAGCTTTTACTAAGCTGAGCCTAATACAGCTCGGCTCAAGCCCAATTAAAAGCTCAGGCTTGGCTCATCACAAGCTGAGCCGAGCTAGCTCAGCTCATTGCCAGCCCTACTCATAAGCCATCAAAAGGTCTCCAATCAAAAGTTTTTAACTTTCTATCTTGGGCTCTCTTAGAATAGGCGAAGTGCTAAAAAGTTTCTAATTTTGAGTCAGATCTAGTTTCTAATTCTATAATGATATTGGTTGATAAAACTTTCTATTTACATAGACTTTCTGAGTTTCAAGGTTTTAGGAATTATTAGAAAGAGTTTGTCAAATTATAAGCAACAAATGTAGGGAACGAAGATACATAGAAAGCAAAAGAGTTCCAATAATTTTTTCTGAATTGTAATTGAACAAGGAAGGGGCTGCAGCCCTTCGGGCTATCTACACCCATGTATCCCTATATTTAAGCAAAGAAAATTATATTAGGTTTCTATGCCTACTCTGTGCCAGTGAATGATGTGTGACTCCTCATAAGTCAGTGGTGGTGCGAGTGCGACTCCATCTTTCTGGTTCAAGCTTTAAGACTAAAGTAACATCATTCATAAACAATATCAAAAGCTGTAAGATGTCACTAGACTATCCTCCTCCCTATTTAAATTCTATCTTCATTGATTTTGCACATTAATCATTATCAACCCTACATATCCCAATGATCCCATACCACCCTAGCTAATTGTATCAAATAACCCAAATACCAAATGGCTATAATTATCTAAAATAAAAATGAATAAAAAATAAAAACAATGGCTACCCATACAACCCCTTTGTAAGCTACCCATTGCACCTATCATTTAAGACATTTAACATTAATATTTGCTAGACTAAGACAAATTTCGCCCATAAACCTTTGATGCAGAAGCCCTTCAATGGCTTGAGAGACATCAACCTTTATGGAAGCCCAAGGCGAAGCTTAAGGGAGCAATGAGGCCACTAGAGCCAATAGGAATTTTAGTAAGAAGGTTCAGAATTAAATTAGAAGAGTTTTAAAGTTGGTTAGTATTTTTTTTCAGATTTTTCCGGGGGTTTTCAAGCTGACTGTACCAGGGGTATTTTGGTCCAGTTTTTATTTTATTTTTGTACGATCGACTGGGATTTTGAAATAAAGAAACTTGTTTTTGGGCAACTCGGTGGCTGGTTCTCTTCTCCATCTCTCACGGTTAGGTGAGTTCTCCTAATATCTCTTCTTCTCCCTCTCTCGCTTATTCCCTTCTACTTCTCTCTTATTCCCTATCTTTATCTCTTTTTCTTCTCTTCTAAACTTGTTTTTGATTTCTTCCTTATCTCTTAAATTGTGCACACTGTTGAAGATGTCAGCTTGCTAAGTTGGTAAAGTTTGTGGATGTTGTACCACAGACCTAGGTTCAAAACCCGTCTTCACCTACTTACCTATCCAAAAAAAAAAAAAAATTGTGCACACAGGTATTTAGGGTTCCTTCAAAAGTGCCTAAAATTAATTTAGGGCCTTTCAAAAGGCTTCAAATTAATTTAGGGACTACCCTAAATTCTTTTGAGCAACTCCAAAACCCTCTTCCATCCATTTTAGGGTTTTCCACATACTCTTTAAAGGACAATCAATAATTTTCCTTGATATCCTACATCAACCTTACCATAAAATCCTATCGAAAACCTGAATATTAAGCTCACATTAACATTTATCCCACATATTCCCCAAACTCCTAGCCACCTAATTCCTTCTAAATATTGAATCACCAAGTTCAAACCCTAGTCCCTTGCATTAAGTCTGGCCTCTATCTTATAATTTTTCATTGCTGAATCCTACCCACCTTCCTCACAAATGCCCTACACTGCACTATGCTGAGTGGTTCAAAACCCCATTACCCTGCAGCTCCATATTCAGTTGTGTTTCACATATCACTCCTACATCATAAAGTCATTCAACACTTCAAAGAAGACATTATTATGAAATTGTACACTTTTCATACTTACTGTGCCTGTTACATCATATCAGTAAGAATATTTTACTCCTTTCATATGTTATTATTAAATTTTGTGTAATTCATAAATGAGTATTCTGATGATTAAGACTTAAGTGAATATAGGTAGCATGTGAAACAAATTTGTACATTATATCCTGAGATATAAGATGCATTAGAGTGTCCTGCAGATATAGGCCCTAAAGGCTAAAGTTGAGGAATTAAAGGTTATGGGGTTAGGCTTAAGGATGATCTATTATTTGTAAAACTATTGTAAATCAAAAGAAGGTTTAAGGGTCCACTCAAAAGATCCTAGAATCTAGGAAAGAATCAAGAAAATCAAAGAAATTAAGGATTAAGGTTTGAGTTGGAATTCAGTTATAGGCTTGGTGTAGCCTTCTTTGTCTTTGGTTCTTTGTTTTCATTCTGTATTTCTGATGTTGTGGAATGCCTCATCCCCTCTTTTTGTTTTGTTCTCTTTGCTTTTTCAATTAATAAATTTTTTTCTCTTATCAAAAAAAAAAAAAAAAAAGATTAAAGAAGAGATGAGCTGATGGAACAAATGAAAGAGAAAAGAAGCTCTTTGTAGTGATTGAAAATTCAAGAAGTAGAATCTTGATTTCAATAGCAAGATTAAAATTTAAAGTAGATGTTTGAGAATCAAGAAACTAAGAACAAAGCAAACGAATCACTACTCAAGATGAGTCTTTTTTATTTTTGGTAAAAACTAATCAAGATAAGTTGATAACAGATCTTTTACCCTCGTTCTTGATCAAGAAATGGAATTGATCCAATCCTGAAACAAAAATTAGGTGGAACCACTCAACTTGGAAACACCTGACATGACAATACCAATAAGCAAGAAATATTTTGTTCAAGATCAATTATGCATTAAACCACTCCATCTACCCCATATATGTACACAAACTCTTTCACTATTCCTAAACAAACCTTAACTATCAATAAACAACAAAAGAAACGCTTAATTACAAAAACTCTAAAAAAAATCTATCACAAACTAATATCCTATCAATAACAACCAAATTACAGTGGATCTGTGATAGTTTAGGCTTTTTAGATAGGTAACTGAATAACCTTTCTAATGACACCAGAATCAAGCCAAACAGGCAAATTTTCACATTGAACGTAAAGCTTTTGACAAAAAAAAGTGACAAAAATTTCACTTTCCTAAAAACTAAGCTAATGAAACTAAAAAATTATATATTTTGGAAAACCATATGAGACCCAATAATAACCGTATGGTAGCTAAGACTAATCGGCTGTGCATCAATGAATCCATAAAAACTCATTATTAGGTCAAATGGAGGCAAACTCCAAGGCCTGGCCTGGCACCCATAACAAAGACCATGAGAAGCCCATCTTGAAGCCTTATTAAAGGCACAAAGCCAGTCCCAAAAGTGCTGTACAAGGGCTGATCATCAGTCATTTTTCAGGCTGGTTTTTGCATGCCCTGCTCTCACATCACTAAGTCCCCGCATCTCTATTTATTTCATTCTTTCTTCTTTGGAACTAAAAAATCCCCATGATTATAGTCTGAATACATGAAGCATTGTGAAAAGTTCCTGTACATTATAGCTATTTCAAGCACCACCTGTATGCCACTTACAACTGAACATGCAAGGCATGTGGAAGTGACATGTGGTAGGTTTTGGGGTTGTCAACTTTGGGATTGGATCATTAAAGGTCATTACCCAGTGTCGGTCCCGTAATTACGGGGTGCTGGGAGGGTTAGACAGAAAACAAACCTAACCTTTGGCTTTGTGCACAAAGTGGCTGCTCACCAGACTCGAACCCATGTTTACACGCTGGGCAGCAGGTCAAACTGAAAGGCAATAATGGGTGAAGCCATATTGGTGAAACTCACGTCGGGAAAAAAAAAATGACATCTCTTTTCTTTCTTCTCACTTCCTTAAAAAAAGCTAGAAAAGAAATAAGAAACATATTTTTGTGTTATCTTTTCTTTTCTTTTTTCCCCCTCATGGTAGATAAGCAAAAATAGGAGATACCAATAGAAAAAGATGCCTCCAAACCGCTCACATATAGCCAATGCGCCATAAATAAAAACACAACGACTAAACAAAATCCGTCTAAAGCCTATAATGGTAAAATCACACACACACACATTGGCAAAAGTAGCTGTGATTTTAGGAGTTCACTCCCTTGGATTATTCTCTTTGTTTAATGCCTCTGAGAATAAAGAATCAACTCTTTGACACCTTTCCTTTTTTTCTTGAGATGATTCTGTTTGGAAATAAACTATGTTTCAGCTTTCCAACAAAGTATACAGACATATCTAAAACTGGGGAGTAGATTCACTAAATCTTTACAACCTAGACAGGGACATGTGCATCGATGCAGACACAAATATGAAGTGTTAAGAGACACTAAATGACCTCAAATAGCTAGCACATCACTACATTTTATGTTATATGTTCTGAGACTATTTTTAGAGTTTAGCTCATTGTAAGTGTGGTGTGCAACTTAGGAGGAATGTACATGTACTTGGATAGACTAATATGTATGAAATTTATATAAAAATAAAAGTTGAAAACAATACACACACACAATAAAATTAAGATCTGTATTAATATTAGTGTCCACATGCAGTCCTACACAGCCAAATTTCAGAAAATCGGGTACCATTGCTAAATGGCACCAAATTGATGTAACTAAGATTTTAGTAGAAATATCACCGATTGTCATGAATATATAAACCATCCCGTATACTCTAGCAACAATTGCTGTATATTTCGCATTCAATGTGTATAACTAAAATGGGCAGCATCTCCATGGTATGAATACATTCTCCCTATCAGAAATCGCACTAAAACACATTTTCCCCCTATCAAACGCCAATTATCTTTGGTAGTATCTTCCTTTATTTTTATTGGTCACTTGATTCAGGTTGAACCGCACCAGTTGAATGATCTGGAAGCAAAAAAACTCATTTGAAGCTGGATACTCCTAATGAATGTTTAGGATCTCCAATGTGTTTCCTTTAGCATTGTATATAATCTCATTGGTAAAGGAATAGGGTGTCCCTCCACTTGTTCACTATATCACACTCCAATCTTGTCACAGCACATCGTATCAACAAACTTAACCACTTTGTTACTCAAATGATGGACTATTGCGGACCATTCTTATTTTTCTAAATGTCTCGGACTGCTACTCGAATTCAAGCAACATAAACAATCATATACAAGACCATCTCCTTCAATTCCATATAAAGAAATGTCAAGTGCCTCAAAAACCACCATACACACAATGCTAGACACAGAAAGCACTGCAACTATGAGAGAGATCTAATACAATACACCTAGTCAGCAGCATTTTCACACTTAGTGATATGACATTGATTCCTAGAGAAAGAGAGAGAGATGGGTTACCGAAATTGCGACCCACGATACAATGCCAGGTGAGTCCATGCTTCTTATCGAACTCCTTCTTGATATACTCTGCAATGTCCTTCTCAACACTGTGTTTCTCAAAGGCCTAATCAAATCAAATTCGCACAGCAAGATCAGAACCAAAACGATATACGAGACGCAAAACACAAACGAAATCGATGAGACAAAAAAATAAAATGGTAAGGAAAACATTGATAACAGAAAAAAGAAAAAAAAAATTATAGAAAAGAGAACTAACAGAGATAGCACAATCGATCGCCTCTTTCTGCATGTCCTCCTTCATGTCCGCACTCTTGATGATCAATTTCTTCGGCGCAGTTGCCTGAGATGTCGCCGGCGATTTTCTGTCATCGGAGGAGGGTTTGGCGAAGACAGCTCCCCCTCCGCTCCTCTTAGTCTCATCCATAATCCCTCTTTTTTTTCTTAAACGAAACCTATGTATGGGTTCTGAGCTCTTTCGCTCTGGCTCTCCTCTTGCTTGCTTCTATGTTGGTCTATGTGAATGAATCTACATAAAACTAGGCTTTTCATTTATGAGAATTTAAAGCGATGAGGTCTCTATAGTTTTCACTGTCTTTCAGTTTCAGTGCGTGAATATCCTCATTTAATTAATAAACATCTTTTACCAAAAAATAATAATAATAATAATAAACATTATTATTTTAAAAAAATTAAAATATCACGCCAGTTTACAACATTATTATGGGTTAGAAAAAGGAATCATATCCTCTGTGCCAGCTTACGGTGAACCACAGACACAAAGGAGTGGGGCCATACGCTTTTGTATGGACCCCACCCCCTTTGTATTTGTGGCTAACCATGACACAAGGTTAGGTGGCATAGAGGATATGGCAGTATCCTCTGCACCACCTTACAGTGAGTCACAGAGCCATATATCCCCACCCTGCTTGTGTCTGTGGCTCACCGTGGCGTAAAGGATATGAGTACAGTGGAAAGTGATTGCCCGCTTATCCCATAGTGCGGGTTTGCAAATGTTCAGTGATAAAAATGTCTCTGTAATGTGTATGATGAATTGAAAACAGACATGTGTTGTTTTTGGGGGATAAAAGAATCCAAAAACCTGTTCAGTTGAAAAAGTAGGTGGTCAATAAAAGACATCAAATTCAAAAACATATCATGTATCAATCAATGCACAATAATAGAGGTCTGTCTCAAAACAGGCAATCATTCTCCATTCTCGACCATGATGGCAGTCCAGACCTTAAAGACGATTTTGTTAAATAGACAGAGTGTTCTTAAAGCCAAGCTTTGAAATTTCAAAGTTACTCTAAAGAAGAAAGGTGGGGGAGCGATGGTGTGAGACCCTAACAAGTTTTGGAAACCTGTTGATCATAACATGCTACCCAAAG
>JAOXJP010217515.1:0-11766 GCA_025762735.1 Platanus orientalis
ACCATCTTTTATCTATGGTAATAATAGTGGATGTGTTGGTAGAGACGACGTAAATTAGATTTTTTTATGAATTTTTTTATCTTTAAAGGTCTAATACTGGTTTTGACAAATATTTTTGGTTTTTTAATTACATTTTCTTTTAATGATTTATTTATTTTTATAAATATTATTTTGTTGGGTGCTATATTGGTAATTATTCTTTTTTTTTCTTCTATTTTTCTTGGATTTTTTGTTGTTGAAAAAACTACACCTCTCACACGTTTCTTCATGTGTGACCTATCTTTCTTTTTTCTTTCTTTTTTATCTCTTTTCATTAATTTATGCTTATCTTTCATTTTTATACATTGTAAAATTTTCCCATTCTATTTGATTTTCCTTTCTAATTTCATTAATTTATGTAGATAACACATTTTCTTCATTCTAATTCCATTTATTTTTTCTCCTAAAATTTATTTATCATATAATTTCTTTTTTTGTGTGTATTAATTCACGGAGATTTTGTTTATATAAAGGTTAATTTATTTGATTTTGTGGTTAATAATATATCCATTTCATTTTTAAAAAATTTCATATTATTTTTCTGAAAAATGTTTTATTTGTCATTCACTATTTTTATTTCTTAAAACTCTTTAATGATTTTCACTTTTTTTGTATATTTATTTATTCTCTCGTGCTTGCATGGGTTCATTTGCTAGTAGTGCTCTACTGTGGTAATGACCTGATTTCTAGGGTATTCATGCGACCAAATAAATCGTTAGGTGGGACTTGACCATGGTTGTTATGATTGGTGACTCACATTAAAAAAAATGTAGATGTAGATAGGTGTCCATATTCATATAACCACATTCCAGGTATATTCTACTAAATCCCTTAGGCTAATCTTGGCTTGATTCTAAACCTTCACTATCTTATATTACATAGCTCTCTTTTGTAGCTCCCTCCTTATTATTATTTTTTTGTATTTTTTTACTCTTCATGTCATATTATTTTGTTATGTTTTGTTTATATTGTTAATAAAACACTACTTACCTTGCTACTATCTAGTTTCATTTACTTTATAATATTTTTTATTGTATTAAGGTACATGTTATATCATACATTGAAACTCTAGTTTTTTTTCCTATTAATTTCTTTTAGCATGGTTATATTAATAATTATTCTTTGTTGTATTTGTTGCAGTCATGTTGTGATGCACAACCACACTATTGTGAAATTTAGAAAATTGGAATGATATTGTTTTATTGTGTGAAAATGATAGAGCAATCTAGGAGGCACTGGAATAACTATAGACACAGAAGAATTTATTGTTGAAAAATAAACTAATGATATTGGTAACTTCAAGGTGTTTGATAATATTGGATTTATTGAAGCTCATAATCCTCCTACCGAAAGAAAAAAAAAAACGTCGACAAGAACTCCAAAAGAATGGCATGACATAGATAAAATATATGAAGAAGTTTAGTTACAAGATTTGAGTAACATGGAAGGTTGGATGCATGTAAAAGCTTCACCAAAACTTTGAAGCATATCACATGTTAAAAGCCTTCCTGATGATGAAAGGAATGAATGGTTATTCAGATTATTCTCCAGTTACATCAGGTGTTGGAATCTTTTTTTAATAGATACAGTAATAGTTATTCATGGTATTTGATATTTTGATGTATATTACTTTTTTGATATAATTTTTCTTTTTTGTCAATAGCAGAAAAAATTCTTTATTTATTGGATACTTTTTTAGTTTTAGTTGTGAACATACATTTAGGTAAATGAGTGGCCTAAAATAATGCAGAACATGTGAATATATGATGTGTTGAATTGGTTAATTATATGTGATCATTAGGGTGTGATACAACTATATGGGACCCACATAATTGTGAGGTGTCTAATGTGATGTGGAACCCATATAAGTAAGTCTAGTGTCACGTGAGACCTATTTGATTACAAATGATTTTATTGAACCCATATAGTTAAGTATGATCTTATGTGTGACCCATGTAACTATGAGGGTTCTATGTGAAATGGGGCCCTTATAGGTGGTTGAAATTTGTATGGGATTATGGGTTGTATAATTAAATTTACAAGGTGTTTATTAATATATGAAAATCCAAATCCATTATGTAGAATTTTCATGTTTCCAAGCAGTAGAATTGAAAATTCCATTGTTCAATTACACTAAACAACAGAATTTTCACTTCTACATAATTGCATTAAGGTATTTTTTTTCATCATAATTCAATTCAACAAGTCAATTCCAAAAACACACATCGTCTCCCACAAAACCCTTTCCCCTCTCTCTCTCTTAAAGCAACATGACTTCTCGGGAGGTCTTTTATCCTAGTACCACTCTGATCCTTTGTAGTGGAAGCTCACAACTATGTGTTCCAGCAACATTGATTTGATGGGACAGATGTTCTGACATTTTTATCCCTATCATATCAGCCTGTTTATATAGCCACAAGCTTCTGCTATAGACGACCAGGGCTCTCCTAGCACTACTCATGCTCAAGCACACTTAATGACCAAGTTTGCAGGAGACATGGTGCATTAGTGATTTAGGTCTGGTATGATTGCTCCCTCTTAGAAGGGGCAATTTGTGGTGGTGTTTAGTACACACCACATCAACCAAAAATTTTCAAAATTAAAATCCTGTATTGACGTGGCATGCACACTGCACCACCTTGAATTGTGACAGGGCTTTTTTTAACTGTAGAAGGTCCTTGCAGTCTTGAAAGCAAAAAATCTTCCCCCCCCCTCTCTCTTATCCTCTTTTTGAATAAAGACCAGTAGATGAGCCTGTGCTCTCACGGATAATGTGCATAATATCACAGAGAAATGGAAAGAATGGGGAGAGAAATCTGGAAAAGAAACAGGAAAAGTAGGAAAAATAGAGTGAGAGAGAAGAGATTGAAAGGAGAAAAAAAGGAATGACTTTAGAGGTGGAGGGATGGATTTTAAGAAAGAGGAGTTTTTATTTTAACATTTAAATATAGATTCAAAGAAAAAGGAAGAGTCTATATGGCACACTCCAATTCCACTGATCCTCTGGAGCCACGTGTTTCTGAATTTGGTGTTCTTTTTTGGCTACCTACTTTTTAAAATAAGCATTTTTTTCAAGGTGAAATCGTCATACTACAGTTTGATTGCTTGAAGTGTGGTAAAGTCTGACATCATATACAGTGTGAAATGTACCCTAAAAAATGGGAAAATTAAATTTTGATCGGTCATTTTCACTTTTTAAGTAGGTGATTTCCATTTTTTTTTGGAGTAAATGTGGCATTGATGCCAAACTTTACCACACTTCAAGATTTCAATTCTAATGCTTTTAACCCATGCACACCACATGTAAGCTAGTAGCATGACCATATATGGTCACAGACATTTGTTTTTCTGATAAAATAGTGAGACTATAAAATCCAATTGTGGATACTAGAAATAAATTGTCCGATTAGAATCTTATAACTCGGTATTATCAGTTAGGGGTGGCAATTCCTGTTGGCAGGTCTGGTTTGCATCGTGTCAAGGTAAGGGTATATGACTATATGGCTCAACCCTAATCTGACCTATTTATTAATCATGTCAAAGCGGGTCAACTTGTTTGACATGTGTTAAATCAACCCTACCCTGCTTATTTCGAGTTGGGTTCATGGGTAATGTGGTAATTCATGGTGGCGTATGATGTTCATGTCGTGTCAACTTAAAGGTATATATCTCAACCCGAACCCAACTCATTTATTAATTATGTCAAAGTGGGTTAAACTGCTTTGACCCAAGACACGTTTACAGTCAATCCTAACCCGGTTATTTCATGTTGGCTTCGTGTCGGGTTCACGGGTCGTGTCAAACATGGCCACCCGGGTTCTCACGTGCGTAACATCTTAGCTCCAGGCAGGCGGTACAATTTATACTACGGCCCTGGCTGGAACGTGAAAACTCCATAGCTTCGAACCGTGAACCCATTGCTCCCTCTCCACTGCTTCTCTCCACCGTGGTGTGTGGGAGTAGACATGGCGAAACCTGGTCGAGGTCGACCGGCCACGCCTTCGGGATCGGGCTCGGCTTCGTCTTCTTCTCGCTCGTCTTCTGGTTCGGATTCCCGCTCTCGTTCGCGTTCTCGTTCCCGCTCTCGCTCTCGCTCCTTCTCCTCGTCTTCTACCTCTCCGTCCCGGAGTGCCAGTTCTCGCAGCCGAAGCCCTCCGCCTCAGAGAAAAAGGTTCCTTCTTTGTCGACCTCTCATTCTTTCTCTTACCCATTCCGGGAAAATTAGGGTTTCTGGTGATTCATAGTTTTCCCCTCTATATTAGTATTTTCGTTGAAAGAAAAAAAAAATTTCCACTAGAATTTGTGAAATCATGCAATTTTCTTTATGTGGGGTATTTGTAGCAGTACTACTATTAGTTTGGACTTTTAGTGCTTATGGAGTTTTGTTTATATAGGCAGACATTTTGTTTGGAATGGGCCGATGATCTGAGATATGTTCGGTTCTTGAAGTATTTTATTTATATATTTTTGCTGATGGTTAGCGTGAATCTGGTCCAAATGAACTAAAAAAATCCACATTGTCAAGCTTTAAGCTTTGGGGGAATGGTAAAAGTGCTTTAATAGATTAGAAAAATGGAAAGAACTTCTAAGGTTAGTATATAAAGACTTATTCAATTGTTCTATTTGAACCCAAAAATTAAGAGAAGAAGTTAAAAATTAAGGAAGAAACATATCCTTAAGGGAAAATGGTGTATATGGCTGCGTTTGGCAGCCACCTGTAATTTTATTCTTTTATTTTTGTTGAAAGTATGGTAATATATTAGCAAACCTGAAAATGACACTACACCTAGCATAAGCCATGCTAGGAAAGAAAAGAAAATACACTCAATCGGATACTGAAAAGGGAGAAAAATGAAGCGGTCCCAGGCAAACATCCATGTCGCAAAAGGAGGGCGATTCCCATAGGAAAAGCCGTAAAGCCAATCATAAAGCCTTGAGAGGGTACCATCCAATACTGTATGCGACTAACTTGTGCTGCCATCAAAGAGTCTTTTATTTCGGTCCTCCCAGATCGACCACCAAATGGCTGCCGTCACTAAATTCCACATCTGACACCTAGTTTTACTCCAATTGTTGCATCTCTAGAAAGACCAACATGCTAAAAAGTGATGGATGGACTCTAACTGAACCCACTCCACTCTAAACCGGGCACAGAAATAACTCCATAAACAAACCACCCACAGGCAATAAAGGAATAAATGTCTAGATGATTCACCTGTCGACATGCACAAGCAACACCAATTAGGAACCACCGTATCCCGCCGAATTAAATTGTCAATTATTGGGGCACGATCTCACCATAACTTCCACACGAAGCATGACACTTTCTACTGAATCAAAGGGTTCCAAGCACATAGCTCAGGGGAAGATTTTGGCTTCTGAATGCAAAACGCCTCATACATCGACTTGACAGAGAAACTTCTATCTTCATCCCGGATCCAAATCATCTCATCCTCCATATCCGGATCTTCAATCCGATACCTCTCCAGAACATCCATTAGATGACCCATTTCAATTTCCCAATCATTCAAATTCCTCCCAGGCTTATAATCCCAAGAGCAAAAAACTCTAGAACGTATCATATGATCTTGAACCAAACCATCTTTGCATGAAGCTAGACTAAAACAAGAAGAGAAAAGGGATTTGAGAGACTCTCTGGAACACTAGACATCCAACCAAAACTTGACCCTATTGCCTTTGTTAACCTTGAACTTGATAAATTTGAAGAACACATCCATGTCTCTCCTATTCCCTTCCATAACCAACACCCCGCTAGCCTTAATGGGCATTTACTAGACTAATCTTGCCTCCCATTCCCATACTTAGCTAGTGCCACCCTCATCCAAATCCCATTTCTCTCATTTCCAAATCTCTACAACTACTTTGGAAGTAAAAATCGGTTCATCACCCTCATCAACCGAATACCTAAACCCCCCTGGTTCACTAGACTACAAACATTATCCCATCCCTCCCAATGGATCTTCCTCTTTCCTTGACTGGAACCCCAGAAGAAGTCCCACTGAATTCTCTTCAGCTTACATAACACTGAAGCCGAAGCTTGAAAGAGAGAAATAAAATATGTAGGCATACTAGCAAACACACTTTTCAACAAAATTAGTTTTCCTTCAAAAGAGAGATAGTTGCTCTTCCAATGAGCTAATTTGCTTCCCATCTTTTCAAGAGCTGGGTTCCAAATTGATTTGGTTGAAGCTTTAGCTCCAAGAGGGAGCCCCAAATAAGAAATAGGTAGGGGAAGCACATCACAACCAATGATATTGGCCAACTCCTCAATCTCCGGTACACTCCTTACTGGACTCAGAGTCGATTTGCTCCAATTCACCTTCAGCCTTGTTGCTGCGTCTATAATTAGTAAAATACATCTCAAATTTCGGAGACCCTCCAAATCTGCTTTAAGAAAAAGAGTGAGTCATCCGTGAACTGAATAAAAGGGGTAGCCGGGCACCCTTCAATAGTCAAGAAACCTTCAATCAGCCCTACAGATTCAGCCTTAGCTGATAATCTCCCCAACAAATCAGCAACCATAAGAAACAAGGGGAGAGCGGATCACTCTACCTTGAGTTTCCCAAGGCTTTTGTAGCCACAATGGGATGGTTTGTAACAAACTCATTCAGATTTGCACCGATTTGTGCTTGATAACATTAGTCATTTCATTTTATAGAAAATCCTAAGATGACTTCATCTCTAATTGTAGTTAACAAGTCAGTATATATTTGAATGAGTTCATTACAAACCATCACCTCATGGCTACAAATGTCTTGAGAAATTCAATGAAATGATTACGTTACGTGTGGCTACCAAACAGGCTATAAGTTAATTGGCTGATGCCTTGATTCACTTGGCAGAGTTATCATGTCAAATTGATGTCAATGTTTTAAAAGTGAAATGGAGGCTGAAGTGTTCAGCTTCACAATCAATGGTCCAAGGTTCTGATCTGGTTGGACCATTACACAATAAATGGAGGCATTGAGGCACAGTTCTGCTGTCTGGCTGTCAAAATTGGACTGTTCTTTGAGCAGCCAAACAGTTTTGTTTTGTTGTTGTTGTTGTTCTTCTTCTTTTAATGGATGCTTCGGGTGGCCAACGGTTCGGATTGTCTGATCATTGAGTTCGGTCTTGTTATTCAAACATTGAGTTAAGGGGGGCAAGTTGTTTGGCAATCTGACAATGAATTGGGCTGATCTTGAGTCAATTGACCAATCCCTAAGTTGATCCACCTAGTTTTTAAATACAGATATATGTTGTACTTGTACTAGTACAGATTCTCGGAATAGTTGGGTTTGTAGTCCCCTGAAGCTGAAAGCAAGAAAGCTCTTAAATGGAACTCTTTTAAGATGGAGTTATTGCTTCAACCGATGTAGAATTTCTGAAACAAGTACATTACTTGATCCAAATTTCATCTTAGTGTTTGTTTTTGTGGGAAAGCTGGACTCTGACCTGGTAGGGCCCTGTTTTGATTTACTTTCTTCAGAGTCCAAAAAAAAGGTGATCTCCTAGTTGTGGTACAGTAAGTCAACCATTTGTATAGTTATGCTTCTTCACAGAATTTGGAAGTTGAAAAGAGTTCTATTTCTTCCATTCATTTACTTTAGATAATTATTTAGAGCATCCCAACATTACATATACTCATGTATGCGGCAGTTTTTCTTGCAACTAGTGGATAGTAATTACAAGGCATTACATTTTGTGTAGAAAGTGATACATTTTTATAAATTGTATGTGTTTAGAATTGTTCTCTTTCTATTTCACTGCAGACATGCTTGTTACATGTTTGACATTGTACTCTCTTTATGCAGTCCTACAGCAGTGGCAAGGCATCGCAGTCCACCCCCACCAACTAAACGAGCTTCGCCACCCCCTAGGTAAGTTCATTCAAGTTTGTTAGCTTGATCACAAATTAAATTTTGGACTATCCCTTTGTATTTTTGGACTAGTTATCCAAATCTTTTGCACAAACTTATGAGTTCCTTTCACAGGATTTTTGGAAGGGAAAATGTGGGAATTATTCAGATTTTTTTCTATATTCTCTCTCTCTCTCTCTCTCTCTCTTTATATATATATATATATACATATAGTGGGTTAATTTATTGTGTGTGTGTGTGTGTTTTTTGTTGGAAAAAACTATAGAAATTCTGAAAAAATAGTGTATATTTCCAAGTTTTAAAAAAACTTAAATAATATTATTAAATTATAAGCATGACGATTAGTCCGCGTGTCAAATTTCTGTGTTCATGTTATTATTCCCATGTTTTGACATATTTTGACTTGTGGATGGTGTCATTTATCTTGTAGGAATATATGCTTTTTAGGGTTAACAACTTAGCTGACTCATTGACTGAATTTTTCTTTGAAACTTTTACCCAGATAGAGATGATGGTCTTCTTCTGTGGAACTCTGAGACTTTTACTAGCAAAAGAAATAATATTCTGTTTGATAAATTAAAAGAGTAGTTTGTTAGAGATATACTAGTAAAAACTGAAATATCTTTTGCTGGTTTAAACTCATATTCAAGTTAAGCCTAAGGAATTCTAACATTTCCATGAATTTTGAAAAACTACTGTAGGTGTTAGGATTGCATACTGTTGCTATATTTTGAATATGCATACAGACTGTAAGAGTTATTTTTGTTGCTAAATTATAGGGGTTTAGTGGTTGTGAGATCAGTTTAGTTTGAATTTCTCTAGATAATGTTATTGGTGTTTTGTGTGAGAAATTTATTATCTGAAAAACTTGGGCGGTGTTTGAATTGTTTTGCAAGGAAGCATGTTTCTTTCTGCAAAGAATCTTTTATTTTTCAAAACAAATGTGTCTCTATTTTCCGTTTCCTTGCATTTTTTTGCATGCCAAAATACCTTTTTTCGAGATTAAAACTGCAAAAGATCACTGAAGAAACAAGAACAAATACTGTCTTAGTTACTTCTATGCTCCTTAGTCTACTCGAAGAGTTACAGTTGCAATTACACCTCCTAAAGAATAAGGTATTATAGTTGTAGGAAGTGATCTGTTTTTCTGTACTTGTGCATTTATTGTGTGTTTCCTTATGCTATTGTTGATTTCAGGAAAGCATCTCCAGTTCTTGAGTCTGTGGTTCTTCACATCGACCAGCTAACCAGGAATGTGAATGAAGGACATCTGAAAGAGATATTTGGTAAGTTTCTAAGCAGTTTTCTGGTATTTTGGGCTGCAAATTAGGATGACTAGTAGCTATTCTTCTTGGTGGCAGAGGTTTGGTAATATTTTTATGTTTTATATTTCACTCAAACTACTTTTAGTGAAAAAGAAATCTGATTCATATTGAAGACCAATGACCGCATCTACAAGCAGTGATATAGCGCAATTTGAAGGCTCTAAAATGGTAAGGAGGGGGCCAAAAAAACAGAAGAAAAGACTTAGGTCAAAGCAGTGAGAAAAGTTTTATGACTTGATTTAACGGAAGATAAGCCCCTAGATAGAGTGGAATGGTGGAACAGATTTTGTGTAGCAAATCTCAGTTAGATGAGACAAGGCTTTATGGAGTTGGGTTGATTCATATTTAACTATTTGGTTATCATGCATTGTTTTTATTTTATACTGTTTTGTTTTCTCTCTTAAATCACTTGTAGAAAGTAGTAATAGAAAATGAACATGAAAATGAAAGTGGAAATAAATTACTTAAAGGGGAAATAGGAAGGGAAAAAATGATCAAAATTTGACTAGTTGCATTTTTATTTTTAAAATTTCATGAGATGCCAATAGACCTAATGGCCTTGTTCAACTGCATCTTAGCTTTCTTTCTGTGTGATATTTATTTTGTGTCTGCCCTTCCTATTGGCATTAACGCATATGAGCGAGTTAATAGCTCTGGTAACTGTGTGCTTCTCAATTTGGACTGAAATGAACAATCAGTCCTTTGAGAACTCCACTGAACCAGCATACAGGGTTGCCACAAGAGCAAAGGAATGGCTTTATTTTTGGGCTTCAGTTTTTTAGGATTTCATCAATTTGAAGTGCATTGATTTGGTGAACTGATGGGACTCTTGTCATTGGTGGAATTTAAGTTTCCGTTTTAGCTTTTTTCTGTCAAGTATAGTCTTGTATATTTGGGTTACATTGTGGGTTTCTCACCCTTTTGAAACAAACTTTTTATGGAGGTTGATGGGCATCTCTCGTTAGAGTTGCATGTTAAACGGCAAGATCTTCTTGCAAACATGGAAGTGGTGTTGAAATTTAAGGACATTCATTGGATCCATAAAGCAAATGTAAGTGCATCAAGGAAGGTGATGAGAACACAAAGTTCTTTCATAAAGAGCATTATTTCGAAATTATGCATTCAAAGTGAGGAGGTGGAGGAGTTCGATAAAATAAAGGATGAACCAATTAGATTTTTTTTTTTTGACCTTTATGCCAAGGAAGGTGGGGATAGATCGATTTTTGATAATCTTTTTTTGAAAGCTTTAAATGAAGCTGAGGCTAGCTGGCTTGAAATGGATTTTTTTGAGGAAGAGGTCAAATAGGCCTTTTTTCGTATAGCTAAAGATAAATCTCTAGGCCAATTGCTTTTTCATGCTTTTCTATTAAGATTGTGGGGATATATTGAAAGAGGATTTGATGAAAGTTTTTGTGGCATTCTTTGAAAGAGGGAATATTAACAAGGGGGTTAATGCTACATATATTGTTCTCATTCTCTAGGAGGGGGCAAGAGATTTTGCTGATTTTCAGCTCATTAGTCTTGTAAGTAGTTTCTACAAAATTATTGCCAAAGTTCTATCCATTTGATTGTGTGGTGTGATGGATAAGGTGGTTTCTATAACTCAAGGTGCCTTTGTAATGGGTAGGCAAATCACGGATGACATTCTTATTGCCAAGGAATTTGTGGAAGGGTTAAGAAAATACAAGGATTTCGGCTTTTCTATCAAGATTGTTGGGATATATTGAAAGAGGATTTGATGGAAGTCTTTGTGGAATTCTTTGAATGAGGGAATATTAACAAGGGGGTTAATGCTTACATATACTGTTCTCATTCACAAGGAGGGGGCCAGAGATTTTGGTGATTTTTGGCTCATTAGTCTTGTGAGCAATCTCTACAAAATTATTGCCAAATATCTATCCGTTAGATTGTGTGTGGTGTGATGGATAAGGTGTTTTCTAAAACTCAAGGCGCCTTTGTAATGGGTAGGCAAATCATGTTGGCGTTTTTATTGCCAACAAATGTGTGGATGATGGGTTAAGAAAATCCAATGATTTTGGGATTATGTGTAAAATTGATGTAGAAAAGGCTAATGATAGGGTGGACTAGGTGATGAGGAAATCAGGTCCAGGGGGTACTTTTTTGACCTATTAGAGACGTTGCAGGAGATCTGGACCATTACTTTGGTTCGAGTAGGGGGCCCACATGATGTTCTAGGCCCGGGAGATCTTAGTTTCATGCTTAGGATTTATTTTCATTAGTTAGTAGTTGTTTATTTTATTTTCTACACTTTTATTTATGCACATAGAGGGAGATATTGTAGATGAATGTTGCTCATGAAGTGGAGAGGTTCTTCTGGAGTATTGTGTGATAAACGAATACCACTAAAATTAAAGGGAAAATTCTATAAGATTGCTATAAGACCAGCCATGCTTTATGGAGCAGAATCTTGGGTAGCCAACAAAAAACAAGTACATAAAATGAGTGTGACTGAAATGAGGATGTTGAGATGGATGAGTGGCAAGACTAGAAAGGATAAAATT
>JAOXJP010217526.1:0-11764 GCA_025762735.1 Platanus orientalis
GTGGTAGTCCATCAGAAAGATTTTCCTTGTTCTCCCATATAACCTACCAAAGAAAAAAAAAAAAAAAAAACAGATACATACTTTCTGATGGTTCCCTATCAAGAATTTAGCTGAAATTTTGCTTCTTAATCAATGAAAGGTTTACCTTAACAATACTTGGATGGTTACCGCGTTCAATTTTTGAGAAAGCCGCAAATTCGCCAGTTAGATCACATGGAACAGATTTCTGAACAGCCTCGTCAATTTTTTGGCAGAGCTGTTCGTATTCATTCTACAAAAAGATGGAAGGCAGAGACAGGTTTGTAAGTTAAGGGCAGTTGCTATGAATTATACAATAATTCCATCTAGATAAATTAATTGTTACAGTACTATTTTACAAAGGTGACTAGCACATACATGACAAACATTATTAGAGAGCAGTGTTGCTAGTCACATAGACTGTCCGTGTGATCTCTAGGTTCATTACTGTAGTCCTTACAAGAGTGTTACATAAAATGAAAGATTAGATGACTGAGTTAATGGGTCATGTGTGGGGTGTAGAATGTGGCAGCAAGTACAATTTCAAAATTACCTTTATCTTCCTCCAGTCCTGTCGGAATTCCGATGAAAGATCAGCAGATGCCTCTGGCTCACCGGAAAAGTACATAAAAGGAGCTCTAACTTGAACATTGTACTTCTTACAGTAAGGAACCCAAAGCTTAGCAAACTTAGATGCTTCAATAAGAGAATAAAAGGTAAGAGGAGAAGCACCATCATCCGACACATAGCAGGCAAGCTTTTGAGCCGGGTAATCCAGGGCCAACAAGGAGAGCACAGTGTTTACAGTGATAATAGGCGGTTCAAGAACAGGGTCTGCAGTTGTAACAAACAAGTCTACTGGGGGAAGCTCACTAGCCCTATTCAAATAAAGATAAATTTTTTTTTTTCAGAATATGAACATCAAACATGCGCATCATATAGATTAACAAAACAAATAAAAGAATTGTTGATGAGATTATTTAAGTTAATTTACCATTGTGAAAGGCATTCGGGGTATGTTTTGTACTCAACAGGATTCCATTTAGTGTTCACGAGGAGGACCCAAATGAAGGTGAACCATGACTCGCAGAGGAATGCAAGGACCCAGGTGACTCCATGGATGTTAGGTGATAGTAGACGATATAAGAGGAGGGAGAGAAGGAGGAGGAAAATGATGAGGTCTAAGGCTCTCTGTATGGTGTTTTTACGAGGGATTTTCTCTTGGAGAGGGGGTGAGATAGGGTTCGCCATGGAAGGAGGATATTCGTGAGTGGCTCTGTAATGTGCTTGCCTGTGTGTACTTTTATTGTGGGTTTAGACTTCAGACTTATGTTCTGTTGAAAGATTTATTTATTTTGATAATCATTCTATTAAAAGATTTGTTTCATTATTTATAATGCAGCAGGGCAAATCCTCTGCAGCAAGCTTAAAATACATTAACTGGAAACTGCAGTCAAAACAGGACGTGAATGGATAAAAAATGCTCACCTTAACGAATGCTAACCACTGCTCCTTGTCAGGCAGTGGGCACATCAGTGCCGAAAAGTGAATATACACCCCCACCCCCCAAAAAATATGAAAATCACTTTTCAATGCTGATGTGTCAGCCCCTGACAAGAAGCAGTGATGAGCATTTGTTAAGGGAAGCAACCATAAACCGATCCCTCTTTTATATCCTCACACCATAAAAGCTGATTCGTGATGGTTTTTTGAATGTGGTGTTTCTTTTAAATAGGAAGCAAATGTTCATTTAAACACATTTTTTTTATGGTTTTAACCCTATAAAGCCCATTTTATGGGTAACTGTATATCTTTAGTTTGAAATTTGTTTTTACAGTTTTAATCTTATACACCTCACCTTTTGTGTTGTGTGTGGGGACACATGAGGCATACTGTTTTGCCAGCAGATCCTTTTTCTTCTCATAATGATCCTGTAGCAATTATCACCGGCTGATTCGTCGTAAAAATTTAAATTTTGCACCTTTTCTGGATGCTTTATTCTTTTTAATTGAACGAACAACAATAGATGATTTTCACCCTCGCATCATCAGCCACATATCCGTCCATAGTGTTCGCTACGGTACAAATATTTTGTCCCAGAATTTGTATGTCCCCCTGTGTCCACACACCACAGGCTGACACCTGATGTTTTTTGAATTTGGTGCCTCTTTTAAATAGAGAGCAATGTTCATTTGAACTAATGGGTACCTATTAGTTCTTTTGAAAACTGTCTTCACGGTTTTAACGCTATACTCCCAACCATTGTGCGTAAAACACAGTGGGACATACAAATTCTGTGACAGAACATTTGCAGGAAAGCACAACCATAGAGGGTCCTGACTCGTCCCATAGAAAGAATTATCTAATATCATTCTCGAGTTTAAACAGTCAAATATTTTCAGTCCTTTGAAAGTTAAGTTTTTTGTTAAGGATCCGCAGGCAAGTATGACTATTTTAAAAACAATATCTTTTGCTTTTTGTTATGCCCAAAATTGTACTTTGTGGATCATTTGTGGATCTTAGGAACTCTCCATCCTTTTTATGAGAAACCCTGAGAATTTTCTCGTTGATACTTCACCTAGTGTTTCCCTTCAGCCCTAGTTGCCACGAAAAGCTGGTTTCCTTACAATCATTTCAAGCTGTTTGCTTGCTTGTTGATAACATTTTTTTTAACATACCCAACCATTTTCTTGTCTACTACCATGTTATTTTCACATAGCTCTTGCCTGAAAATCTTCGCTTTTACATGAAAATTGTGACACATAAGTTTCTCTTCTTCTTTTTTTGACAACCAAACAATCTTGTGTAATTTTCTATTATTTTCTTTTCTATCCTTTCCTATTCAATTCAAGGCAACCAAACGGGCCTTCATCGAATGAATGGTTTCTTTTATTGAAAAAATTATTAGAATATGCTTTATAATATAAATCTTATACAGTACAAATTAAGTATTTGATAAAAAACAATGCGCAAATATGCAGGGTGAATAAATAATTAACCTACATGATGAAAATTAACTGAGATATTACAAGATTATTGATTAGACGCAATGTTTTGGAATTCTATTGAGACCACTGACATCTTGACAAATGGAATGGAAACCTAACATGTATCTATATGTTTCACCAAGACACCTTCTATCTATGTTGGAATTTTCCAGCCTAACAAGGCCATGCACTGTGAGCCATGGGTTGTTGATGTGGGAATGAATACTATAAAGGTCCCCCACCAGATGAACATTTTGGATTTACCATGTAAGCTCCAAGTGGCATTTCTTTTCTGTTGTGATGCTAGAAACAGCTTTTATTGAATGGAACAAAACCCAAATGAACCTTTATAATGATCCAAAATATTATACAAATGAGGTCTTATTTAAGGGGTCCACGGAATATGTAATCATTTTAAAAAAAAATTATAAAAGAAAAACACCATTTGGATAGTTACGTTGAATCAATTGATTATTTTTCCTTTTCTTTTCACTTTTACAAGGAGTTCTATCTAATAGATGGTGGAGGGGGATGTAGTGTTACCATTCGAAGAAGAATTCAATGGTCTTGGGCTTGAATGCGCGGCTTTCTATCCACATATTCGAATTAAGCTTTTCTTTTTTCTATCAAGTTTACACATCAATCCTTATACATTGAATAATACAAAGGCTCGATGACACATCAATTCAAGCCATGTAAACGAAATGTAAATCATGGGGTAAAGCTATTCTCCCGATATATTTACAAGCAAAAAAATTGCCTTTTCTGGGTAAAGTGAAATTCATTAAATCAAAATAGAAGAGCTAATATTTAGTTTAGAAAAGTCATGAATATAACATCTGTAGTGGGTAAAAAACACACACCAATTGTAAGTCACCAAGTGGCAAATCCAAACAGGACCAACATAGGGTTATGTTCATGCTAAATCAGACCAAATAAAGCTGGTTTAGAATCTAATATAGAAAATGTCAAACCTAAGACGTCCCGACGTGTTAATTGCATGCAATTTCATAGCCAAACATGTCAAGCTACATGATTCTAGTGCAACAAATGTAACAAGACCACCTTCCTGGTCAAAGATATATTCAACATAAGATCCACCTGTGAGTTTCACTCCAACAACTCGTCTAGAAACAGTTAATACAATTAAAAAAGATACGATCCTATCCTCTCATGATTTAAGAGAAGGAGTTGAGATATCAACCCTTAAAAGAAAGGGATCAAGCCTCATCAAATTCTGTAAAGGAGACGCAGCACTTACCTTCCAGAGTAGAGAAAAGAAATAGTAACAACAAAAATTGAGGTAATCCTATCAACCTCATCCAAAAAATACAAACATTAATAACTTGATCGTCGGAGGTCATTCGACAAGTACCAAACCGATGCGAAGATCATCTTAAGGAAAGTTCTAGCAACACTTAGTTCTCAACTCCAGATGAATGAAATCAGAAAAGAAAGAAGACCAACTCAAATTGATTGTGTAGTAGAATTTTACCATCCACAACGTCCCACAACCAAAAAGGGACGAGGGCATTCCTTTCAAAGGTAATAAATTTGTGCCTACCATAGTAAATTAGAAGGTGGGTAACATTGTTTGGGTTGCTTATAGAAGTCTTCCAAGTGATTATATAGTTTGTTTTTTTATGAATAACTGATTTTATTAAGAAAGAGAAAATTAACATAGAATACATAGAGTACAATAAATATAATATTAAGGAACAAATTCTAATAATTAAGAGATAAAGAACAAGAATAAAAACATGAAAATCAATCATTGATTGAGAAATGTTAGAAATCCGTTGATACCAATGCCCATGAAACAAAATTCAAAGTGATAGATTCATCAACCACTTTGAAATGCTTTGATTTCCTACAAAAATAAATCCATTGTTCTACTCATTCTAAATTCCCTAAGAAACACAATGAAGAATAGCAACCCAAGTGATTATTTAATGTGAGCACTGGACTCACGATGACAAAGGATCTCGTAGGGTAGTTTCCTTATTGCACACTCTCAGTGGTGATCGGGTTTTCAAGCGGGTCCCACTTCATAATCGCAATGCTACTGTTTTCTATCATTTCAAAAAAAAAAAAAAAAGGAATTTTGGTCTCGAGGTCAAGTGGTGGAGTAAAACATAAAGATGCAATCAAATGGTCATGAACCTATGTCATTAAGCAGGTTTGAGAAATTGTCACACCTCAGTGAGACATAACTAAGGCACCTTTTTTGGGATCCTCTAGAAAAAACTTCGAAATGTGGTAAGACAAATGGTCTAACCAGTCTAGGCCCTTGGTCCACTTGCCACATCACTTGAAGGTTACTTATCTCATCAAGCCATTTTGCATGTTAACCTAGCTGAGCATTTGAATGTGGCTATCCTCAGGGCACTCCCTTTGCGGGACATGTATCTTATTGATGATGCCTTTGAATAGCCTTTAAGGGATACTTCAAGGAGAGCCCTTGATTAGTCCAAGTCTTTGCAATGTGGAATTTCTCTCACTTACATGCTACTAAGAGCTGAGAGTCCTCATTTAATAAATAATGGATAGATACTAAAATTCGTATATCATTCCTCTCTATGTATGGGGGTATATATACATAACAAATAGAATCAATATCTCTTGGATTATGGGATAGGAATCCAATTTAGATCAAATCCCCTTGATTATGAGATATATATCTAATCCAAAACTGCCTAAGATAACCTAATCAATATCCCTTGGATTATGGGATAAAGATAAAATCAGATCTTCACAAACATATGTGCATTGCTATACTCCCCTCAAGTTGGAGTGTGAGGATCCCGAATGCCCAACTTACAGCTAAGCTTGTGAAATAGCTCTTTGCCCAACAGTTTAGTGAATAGATTGGTAAGTTGTAAAGTGGTTGAAACATAAGAGGTACGTAAGAGGCCAACTTGGATCCTTTCACAAACGAGATGACAATCGATTTCGATGTGTTTAGTACATTCACGAAAGACAGGAATAGCTATGATATGTAAGGCTGCTTAGTTATCACAGAAAAGTAGAGCCGACTGTAACTAGCGAATATGAAGATCATGGAGAAAGTAGAGGAGACATGTGAGTTCACAAATGGTTGTGGTCATAGACCGATATTCGGCTTCAGCTAATGAACGGAAAACAGTTGTTTGTTTTTCACTTTCCAAGAGAGTGGAGAGTCACCTAACATGGTGCAATATCTTGTAAGAGAACGATGAGTCCTGGGGCAAGTAGCCCAATCAGAATCACAATAGCCTTTAAGTGTCAAAGAACTAGAGGAAGACATGATGATGCCTTGTCCAAGAGAGCCCTTAAGATAATGAAGGACGTGGAGAGCAGCATCCACGTGCGGGGTACATGGCTAATCCATAAATTAACTCAGAATATGAACAGAATAAACAATGTCCGACCAAGTTATAGTGACGTACATGATTCGTCCTACAAGCCACCAATACATGGTAGGATTGTGAAGTGGTTCACCATCAGTATCATTCAACCTGATATTTTGTTCCATTGGAATAACTTTTGTACAAGCACCAAGTAAACCGACATCATTAAGAATGTCAAGAGTATATTTTTGTTGGCTAAGAAAAATACCCTATCATGAGCGAGCTACCTCGACACCCAAGAAATATTTGAGTGGGCCAAGATCCTTAATACGGAAATGCTGATTTAAGAAGGACTTTAAGGCAACAATAGTCTTATCATCATTACCAGTGATGATAACATCGTCCACATATACTAGAACGGCAATAAACATTGTACCATGGCAATGAGTGAACAATGAATAATCAGCCTTGGATTGGATAGAACCAGTACTTTGTAAAGCATGAGAAAATTTGACGAACCATTAATGAGATGCCTGCTTGAGACCATATAAAGATTTGTTGAGTCGACACACTCGAGACTCCCCCAGTCATGAGAAACCAGGAGAAAGAGACATATATACTTCTTCATTTAAATCTCCATATAAGAATGCATTATGCATATCTAATTGATAAAGGGTCATTGACGAACCACATAAACAACAATGAGGCATTGCACAATGACTAATTTAGTCACTGGCTCAAATGTTTCATTGTAGTCAAGTCCTTATTTTTTAGTGTACCCTTTTGCAACGAAACAAGATTTGTAACGCTCGAGAGTGCCATCAGAACAGTATTTAAGTTTGTAAACTCTTTTACATCTAATGGAGTCTTTTTCAGGAGGTAAAGATGTGAGAGTCCAAGTGTTGTTCTGTTGTAAAGATGCTATTTGAACTTCCATGACATCATGCCATTTAGGATCCTTCATAGCCTGAGCAAAGCTAGTATGTTCGACAAGAGAAGAAATAGTAGCAAAAAAAAATGTTTATATAAAGGAGAAATTTTATCATAAGATAAAATTTTGGATAAGGGATACCTTGTACCTCTTTGTTGGATCAGCTTGGAAGAAGACATTGAATTAGATAAAGGTGCAATGGCAGAAGAACAATGAAAGTTACATAACCATATAGGTGGATGGTGTGAACATTGGGAATGACGAGGAAGAGAGTCAGATGAAGCTAAATGTTGGGAATGAGATGAAGTAGTTGATGAATGAGGTTCGGTGAAAGAATTTGAGACAGAGTCAGAAAGAATGCTAGTCTTGATTAGGTGAGGGGATGGTGGAACAGAAAGTTCAAAGTCTTGGGATGGGTTAGGTAAGACTTGGGAAGGTAATGAAGGCACAAATGCAAAAGGAAAAATATGCTCGTGAAAGACAACATCATGTGTTGTAAAAATGCTACGTGTCTTAAGATGGAAAACTTGATATCCTTTTTGGGTATAAGGGTAATCGATAAAGATGCATTTTTGTGCATAAGGTGCAAACTTATCACGATTGTGAGCTAAAGTGGAAACATAGCATAAACAACCAAAAACTCAAAGGTGTTGGTAATTGTATGGTTTATTGTAAAGAACATGGTATGGAAATTTTTTAAAAAGAAGTTAAGTGGGAATGCGATTAATAAGGTAAGTGGCTGTTAAAATGCATTCACCCAAAAAAGCAAAAGGAAGATGGGCATGAAAACAAAGTGCTCTAGCAACTTCAAGAATGTGTCAGTGTTTTCTCTCAACAATACCATTTTGTTGCGAGATGGCAATACAAGTGTGTTGGTAAATAATACTGAGACCTTGAAAATAAGCTTATACATCACTGGGAAAAAATTTCATGCCAATGTCGGTTCGTATTTGCTTGATGTCCTTGCCAAATTGAGTTTTAACCATGGTTATGAAGGATTGTAAAAAAAAAAAAAGTTTCGGATTTAAATTGCATGAGAAATGTCCACATAGCTCGTAAAAAATCGTCAACTATTGTCAAGAAATAACAAGTTCCTAAATGAGAGGTTATTGAATAAGGACCCCAAACATCGCAATGTATCAAAAAAAAAAAAAAATGATTCAATAGTAGTAATAGAACTAGAAGGAAAAGGTAGTCGAGTTTGTTTGGCTAAAGGACAAACATCACAATGAAATTCCTTTGAAAAAGTGAAGGAACATGTTTAGCAACTTCTTGGAGGCGAGAATGAGAGAGATGTCTCAACTATTTATGCCAAAGAACATGTGAGATGGAGTTTGTAGAAGAGAGTGCAAGAGGCGGTCCTTGTGAATGAAGATGATAAAGCCCACCATACTCCTTGCCCAGTCCAATCATCATCTTTGAAGCCAGGTCCTGAAAAATACAAAAGTCTGGGTAAAATGTGACGGAACAATTTAAAGAGCGAGTGATTTAACTAACGGAAAGAATGTTAAAATGAAAGGAAGGCACACATAAAGCATTAGTGAGATGAAAGTTAGGATTAATGGTAATAGAACCAATGTGAGTGGCATTAGCAAGACTTCCATTAGGTAGTTTGACAATGGATGGATTTGCAGATGTAACTAAAGAATGAATGGAAAAAGTAAAATATGCTCTATGATTTGTGGCACCAATATCAATTATCCATGATGTAGAGGTGGCACAAGTAGAAAAACAAGAATGATTACCTATAAGATGTGTTTCAGGCTGCGAAGTACCTTTATTAAGCAATGACAATATTTGGCGGTACTGGTCCAGTGTAAAACTAGGAGCACTGGAGGATGCATGTTCAATATTTAGATTAGTGCTAGTGGGTGACTTAGAATGAGTGACCGAAACTTGTTGGCTTGAATTGTGTAAGCGATGACTAGATGGATAGCTATGGAGTACATAACACTTATCTTTGGTGTGACCAACTCAACCATAATGATCACATGTAGGTCGATTATGATTATCTTGAAACGACATGTGAGAATTTGAGTTGTCACGATGAGAGTCATTGGATCAATTTCGGTTGTTCACAAGGAGAGCCGCTGCATTAGGTGTAGGTGGATGTGTAATGGATACCTCTCGTTATTTCTCTTCTTAGAGAATTAAGGAGTATGCATTGTTGATAGTGGGGAGAGGATCCATTAAATGTAATTAATCACAAATGGCAAAATAACTCTCGTTAAGCCCCATGAGAAATTGTATGAGTTTTTCTTGTTGTTGATAGGAAGAAATTTTTTTGACAACCCTACGAGTGTAAACAGACATAGAAGAATAAAAGGATAATTCATCCCAATAAGTCTTGAGTTGGGAGAAGTATGCAATGACGGTAGATTAACCTTGCGTGTGAAAGCAAATAGCCCGTTGAAGTAGAAAAATGCAAGGGGCATTACTTTGTGAAAATTGATAATGTAAATCATCCCAAATATCAACAACAATGTTAGTATAAATAACACTATTTGAAAGCTCCTTTGTGGGGGCATTTAGGATCCATGAAAGTATTATGTAGTTGCATCGAGTCCACAACAAAAAGTTGAAAAAATCTTTTGACGGTTTAGAGTATGAACCATCAATGAAACATAGCTTATTTTTTGCACTAAGAGTAACGATCATAGCACGGTTCTATGTAACATAGTTCTCACCTGTAAGTGGTTGAGAAACCAACATAATGTCTGGCTGATATGAATGGTAAAAGTATAAAGGATGTTAATGATTCAGGGAAGGCTAAATCTCGACAAAGCTTGATTCATTGTTGATTTGTGAATTCGCCATAACAAAAAAAAAAAAAAAATGAGATGCAATAAAATACTGCAAAAACAAACAGAATCAAAGTAGAGGCGAAATGATCCAATGAAGTCTTGCGATATGACTAGACTAGAGAAATGTGGAAGTGATGATCAAACACTCTTTGATACCATAATAAATAATAGATAGAGACTGAAATTCATATATCATTCATCTCTACATATGAGGATATATATACATAACAAATATAATTAATATCCTATAGAATATGAGATAGGAATCCAATTTAGCTCAAATCCCCTTGATTATAGGATATGTATCTAATCTAAAACTATCTAAGATAACCTAATCAATATCCCTTGGATTATCAAATCTTCACAAATATATTACAATTTGTAGTTGTACATTTCTAATATCATTTATGGTTAAATCAATTTGTTGATGTGAGAATGTTTTAGGTTCCCTGTCAGACCAAATTTAGGTGTTGACGTATAATTTACTTTTCTTTAAAAAATAAATAAATAAAAAATAAAAAAATGATTAAATTTCCACAAAGACTTCTATAAGCAATGCCAAAGGCAATTACTATAGAACTTCATTCAAAGAGAACGTCAAGCCATTGAATCCTAATCCACTGTAGATGCAAGAGGGGACTAAGAATCCAGCAATTCCTAAGTTTGAATTTATATCCGGATCTAATTCGAGATATATCACGCTTGAACCAATCAATGCATGACATGATGCCTTAAAAAGTTTGTCTCCATAAAATACTTATGAGAGCCTGGCTGCTTGGGAATGTGTTATAATAAATAGACATTGGATGAGTAACTGTGTATTTACTATTTACCAAAGTATTACTGGCGTGGTATTGCTCCATTCAGACTGAACATGATTCCAATCCTCGTTCCTCACTGAATCCAAACATGCGAGCAGTGGATTAAAGTCCTTAGGCATGCCATTGATTGACACATGATTGTTGTTTATTATACCTACATTTTCAACGCAGTTATTTTTTTGGAAAATTTTACCCTTAATAGTACACGTGTCAACTTATAAGTTACCATAGGCACTATAAACACTTTTTTCGTCCCATAACATTTGGGACAGGGGGTTAAAGTATCCCCGATTCTTGAACAGGCCTTGAAGGGGACTTGTATCATCTGTGCCGAGAAATTAAGGCGTTGCCATGAGCTGAAACAGTAAAGGGGGTGGGGCCATATACCTTTTGTAGGACCCATTTCCCCTTTGTGTCTCGGCTCACGACGGCGCACTAATTTCTACTCGCAGACGATGTGTCCCCTTGAAGGAGACGTATGTACCCTGAGTGACTGCTGTCGGGCCACCTGGCATTGTTCGTTCAGCCTTAAATCCTCTATGCCACCCCCCTTTTGCGACGTCAGGGGCCACAAGGGGGTAGAATCCATTCACTTTTTGGGATGTCACATCACCTCAAAAAAATGAATGGATTCCACCCGTCGTGGCCCTTGAGCGTCGCATAAGGGAGGTGGCGTAGAGGATATCAGCCCCGTTCGTATGCTATGCTTGGAGCGGTATGGCTTTATTATGTTTCTTTCCACGTATTTAATGTAAGAGGAAAGAGCACCCGTACTTCAAGAACACCTGTTGCTTCTTCTTCTCTCATTTTCAGCCCGCGTAAAGGTGGGTAGGTAGGCCATATAGGAGAGAAAGAGTGAACAAGACAGTACATC
>JAOXJP010217537.1:0-11764 GCA_025762735.1 Platanus orientalis
CCCCCAAAAACAACACATGTCTATTTATAATTCACCATATACACTACAGAGGCATTTTTATCACAGAACATTTGCTTTGAAACCAAAATTGATGATACAGCAACAACATTCCTTTTTGATGGTCCATCCCACCTTGAAATAGTTTTCAAACAACCCAACCTTAACTTAGCATCCAAACAGCTCATCGAAGTTATCTTAACTCAATGCCCAATCAACAAGCCCATGATCCATTTTCCCAACCCATTTACCCGTGCTCCACTTACACATGATCCATGACCCACCTATCCATTTACTCATCCCATTTACCCAACCAACAAGTCAAGACTTTCCAACTTCACATTAAATGCTATTTAGCATTTAGTGTAGAGAAAGTGGGCCAATTTAATACATGTTAATGTTTTTCTATGTGCTTTTGTCTTCCCATGATGGTAGATTTTGTAGTAGGGTTGTTGTCTTGTTTTATATATACAATAATGAAAGGAAATGAGAGAAGACTTTTTGGATTGCCTATTTTTCAGCCATTGCTGTGTGCATGAGCGCTTTTCTCATTTGTAGGTTGAGTGAGTCCCCTTAGGCTGTGAGTGATTCCAGCTCCTCCTCTACTGGTTGCGTGATTCCCCGATTCCTTTATTCCTTCTCTTATCTTCCTCATTTTCTCTTGCTACAATCAGTACGTGCAACCCTTGTTTTAGTACTGTTTTGGTGCTCTAGTATTGGCTCTTGCAGCCCTCTTTGGGTTCTATATTGGAGCTGCCTCTGTCGTACATGTTTCCCCTTTTTATGCTACAACAATAGATAAAATGCTGCTAAAGGTAGTTGTGTAAGGTGCCCATTCAGAAAAATAGGCTGATTTCAATGACCAGACCATGAACCTCATGTACATGTGTATCCTAAAGTTGGTTGAGCCAGTCGAATGGACATCTAGGCATACACCGGGGCTGGATTTTCACCCACCACCCGGTTCTAGTAGTATTGAGGTGTTTTGATAACTCTTCTGCATGTACACTAGACATCTCAACTCAACTAAACAAAGCCTTATTCCAAGTTTCCAACTACCAAGTACACTACACATACAGCTATTTATGAATGCTAAAGAACAACTAACTGCATCATTGACTGATTTTCTAGATAATCTTTCAAACTAGGAGTTTAACATGGACCATCTTAAATTTTCCTGTATACATGATTTAAAAGTAAAAAAGAACATAAAACACTTAAAAAAACTAGTAAGAAACAATCTAAGAGCATTGGCAATTTCATATTGTGAATCCAGAAATCTAAAGAAACAAAAAAGTTTAAAAATGAAAAAGAAAAAGCAAAAGAGAAACAGAAGGCACTAGATGCATCTCATATCTGAATCAGATCAAGGAGATACTTATACATACATATTTTCCAGTTAGCATTGCTTTCACTTTAGGAGAGGAAGCTGCAACCTGACATGCAACTAGTCTTAACGCAGCATCCGAAGAAGACAACTTAGGTTTGCTGGGCTTGACACCCAGCTTTTGCCTGCAGCTTACAGCACCACAGTGGCAATCCTGATCTGCACCAAATTGAACAAACCTGCTGATTTTGTTAAGAGTTGTTATCACAAAGTTTTAAAAAATAAATAAATAAATAAGGCAGCATCTGAGTGGGCTGACAATAAGGCATGAAAAGTTCAACTTATAAAGAAGAAAACTCAACACAAGCATGTATGCTTCCATGAATGCATGCAAATAACGTGTCAAGTAACTGCACATACTGATAATCATAGGTCAGATGCTCGCCCCTTTTTATGTCACGAATCGCAAATATGCCAATTCTAGTTTCACCATCAATTCTCCTAAAAAATTATTTTGTGTAAGATTAGTAACGTAGCAATTATGAATAACAAATCACCAAAAAGGAGGGAGCAAACCATTTCTGCATCTCAGTATTGGGCTGACAACCATGATTTATATATCTAGACTTGTTTCCCTTGTATGTAGCATCAATCACCATATCACGATTAATTTCACATAAGTAGAAATTAGTTTCTCCACGGTGCTTCATTTTCCAAAGCCTTTCCTCACATGTTTTATCATCAATAACTGAATTGAAGCAAGAAAACCATATTTATCAAGAGATATATACCTAAAACAAACAAACAAAAAAAGTGAAAGATACTAAGGTAAAAGTTATACAGTAGATTTAAAAACTTGTAATGGTTGAAAATTTTCACCTTCTCCCACATACTCTATTACAAACTCTCCTTGCTTTATATCTTCATCTGCTATTAACCCTGATCCGCATTTCTCAGTCTACAAGCAATATCAAAATCATGGTATGAGTTACAATAAAATCCATACAGATCTCCATGATATCTAACAACTCAAAGCATTGGCATGTAAGACAGGTGTGCAACTTGCACCAGACTCAGCCTGATCGAGACTAAACCAGCCTATTTGCTTTCCTTTTGATAGATAAGTCTTTATCAGTAAATTACATACACATATGCTGTACAACAACAGTGAGAAATGGCTATATAAACTACACAAATCTTAGGTGTGGCTCTTGATTAGAGTCTCTCACAAGAACAAAAAATCTGAATATCTAATCTTTAAACTCCACGAAAATGGATGACCAGTGATAAAGGAAAACACTGTGCTCAGAAATCACATCATGACACAAGGTCAGGTTGAGTTTTGCTGGGACTTCAGGCATCCTGACCCAACCTTTGTCTGATAATATATATGGGTATTAAATTAAAAATCAGAGAGAATATGAATAATTGGAGTGTTTCAAATTAATAAATTGCATCAGAAGAAGTGGGTTTAATTCACTCATCCCTCTTAATTTGCTTGTCTTACCAAAATATTTACATGCTACTGTAATCCAAGCTTAGGTGTAGCATCAATGGGTGAAAACATGAAGGAAAGTCAATTGAGATGGTTCATTCATGTGCAACGAATCCCAATGACTGCACCAGTGATTTAGTAAATGGAGTGGGATGGTGCAAGTTTAAGGCATTAAAAGGACAAGAGGAAGGCCAAATTTGACTTGGGTTGGGGGATTGAGGAAAGATGTTGGGCTCTTGGCAAGTTTCCAGCCAAAAGGAAACTTCCACGAGTTGATTTCCTTCTCTAACTAAGAGAAGTGCAAATGTGTGGGTGCTCTTTCCATGAACCCCACAAGGCTAAAAATCTCTATATATCTCCATATGTGAGATATGAGAGAGGTGGGGGTTGATAATTCTTTAGTCTATTCTTCTCAAGGTTTTTCTCTTTAGAGGGTTTCTTCAAGTTGATAAAACAGGGTTTCTTCAAGAGTAGTTTTCCACTAGGTTGGGAGAAGTGAGGGAGAAGGGTGTAACAAGGTTAAGGGCTTGGGTTCTAGGGTGAAAGCTTGAGTAAGAGAGCTTTGTCCATCTTTTACTTTTCTCATATAGTAAAGAAAGGATCTCTCAATAGATGCAAGCATCTTGGTCGAACCACGTAAAATCCTCATATTGTATGATTATTAATTTCTTTTCTGATGTAGAACTCTGTATTGCATTGATCTTGATTGGTTTAGGCCCATATCCCATCACGTGGAATATTAGGGCGGTTTCCGCTACGCCAACAATCGGTATCAAAGCTTCCAATTCGTGCTTAGGAGAAAAAGGAAGAAACTGTTGGGTAAAAATATTTTTCTATTCGAAGGATTACTTTCTCAAGTTTTTTGGCTTAATTCACAATGGCAACAAAGGCTTCCATCAGTTAATTCTTTTTGGAGAAATCTGATGGAAAAGGTAGTTTCACTCTTTGACAAAGAAGGGTGAAGGTTTATTAGTACAACAGGGTTTGTACAAAGCATTGCAAGGAAAGAAAAAAAAATCAAAATAAATTGAGGATGATGATTGGCAAAACATAGAGATGAAGGTGGTACTCAGCACAACTTTGTCTCTGTCGAGCGGATAACGTTTTATTCAACATTATGGATGAGGATTCGGCACCAATTTTATAGGAGAAGTTGGAGAAACTCTAGGAAAAAGTCTCACCAACAAGTTATATCTGAAGCGACAACTATACGGGCTGAAGATGGCGGATGATGCAGATCAGTTGGAACACTCAGACGTGTTCAACCCACTCTGGGATCAACTACACAAAGTTGATGTCAAGGTAGAGGAAGAAAATAAGCCCATTTGCTTCTTACTTTGCTTCCTCATTCTTACGACAACTTGGTGACTAACATTACTATCCTCGATATATCTTCCATCAATTTAAATTTTGGTAGTCAAATTGGTCTCCTCTTTGAATTGGCCATTCTATATAAAAAATTGGTATTTCCATCCACCTCTTTAAACCACTTATATCTTGATTTTTGTCTCCAACAAATTTCTTCATTCTTAATTACTAATTCAAAATCCTTTTTTCAATTTGCACCATTCCTCCTTTCATTTTCTTCCGAGTTCCTAGCTTCCTCAACTCTATCTAAGATCTCTAAATCCAATGATATTTTCACTTTTGATTCTTAAATATTCTTGAATACCTCTTTGTTCCATGACTTGAGTGTTGATTTGATAGATTGAATCTTCTTCATGAACTTGAAACCTTCCCATTTTCCCTCCTAAGGTACATTCAACCAATTTAATATTCATTATGGAAAGAAAGATGGGACAGCCACATGCTTTCAAAATGGAATGGGGACGAGACCTATCTAGAGCTCAATTAGGTATAATAAGATTGAAGCATTGTTTGAAGTCACTCTAGGGAGACCAACTTTGGAGAGATGACCAAAGTGTTCTTCTCTATGGCCATTAGAAATCTATCCAATCTACCACAAATAGGAACTGTCAGCATATTTGACCAAATGAATCTGGCATTTGCTAGTGGAAGATCACTGAGAAGACAATCATTAATGAAACCATTGAATCCTCTCATGGATTTGGTTATCTTGCCCCCCTCTCTCTTTTCATGTAAGAATTGAATGATTATTAGAATTAGGAATGAATCCATTTGTGGGAGCTAAGGTGTAGCACCAATAGGTGATAAGATGAAAGAAAGTCGATTGAGATGGTTTGGTCATGTGCAACAAAGACCAATGACTACGCCAACGAGGAGTGAAATAATGCAAGTTGAAGGCGTAAGGATAAGAACTATGAAGCATGGATACGTCAAAAACACTAGCGTGTCCATGTCCAACACGTATCAGACATTGACACGCTAAGGATACACCTGCCTGAATGTCCTTGCCGTGTCAAAGATCATAAATTTGATTTTTTTTTTCAGACATGTTGGAATACAGTTGGACATTGTGGATATACAGCATGTAAAGGTGTTTTGGTAAAAACATATTTAATGAAAAGAAAGCCTGGGCATCGTTCTTGTTCCTACAATAGCATCTACAACAAAGAGAGAGAGAGAGAGGGGGGGGACCTGCGACCTGCAAGAGAGAGAGGGTGGGAGGAAGAGAGTTCATCTTTCTCATCTTTCTTCTTCGTCTTCTTCTTTTTTTCCTTCTCTTCTTCTTCTATAACAATGTTGCTTCTTCTTGATTTTTTTCTTTTTTTAGGTCCGCCATCAACGCTCTCATTTATGTATTATTACATTTAAATTAGTTTTAGATATGTTTTCAAACATTTTGTGATACTTGTTATTTATTTTCAAACATAAAATTAATATAAAATTTAATTAAAAATATTAATTAATTAACGTATCCCTGCCGTATCGTATCCTTCATTTTCAAGAATTGCTGTGTCACCGTGTCAATATCGTATCGTACCCGTGTCCCATATCAGTGTCCGTGCTTCCTAGCTCATGAACCATGCCATGAAACACCATAAGTCATTCTGAGAACACATTAACAGGCTGCTGCAAGCTTCACTCGCGGTTTTCCTTCAATTGTAGATTATCCAATCCTTCACGAGCACTCCACTGATGCTGCCGCCAGTAGTAAACAAGGGTGACTCTAGTAGGGCCACCAAAATCAGTGAGAAAATTCCAATTTGAGGCTGCCACAGGGTTAGTTAATGTTGGAGTTTCTGATCTGACATTAAAAATTGAAGGAATAATGATTTCCAAAGTGCCTTCAGGTTAGGGTTTTCTGGGTTTTAGGGATTCTAGGGGAAATCAGTAAAGGGTAAGGGGTTTATAGGGTTAGGTTACAGATTTTGGGAGTTTCTTGAAGAACTCAATGAGGGAAATATAGAGGAGGTGATGCTGCAGTACTGTAGGTTAATGGGTTTGTGCTTTGGATGATAGAAATCAAATGGGACGAGGAAGATGTCTGGCTGACAGTTTGTGTGAAGGTAATTAGGGTGTTGATGGGTGGCAATAGAGGAAGAAGATGGCTGTATAAGGTTTACAGAGACAACAATAGAAGAGTAGGAGAAGAAGAAGATAGAAACTAGAAGGAAATATGTACCTTGTGGGAAAACCCTACCTAGGTCAAGTTCAGGTACAGGATGAAGAGAGAGGCAGTCCAAATTGTGGAGCCAAAACAACAATCAAATTTTTTTTATTCATGTCGATTACACTAGAGGCTCTTTTAAAGACTTAAAAATTGAAAAGAAAAAGAAACTTCTAAATATAGAAACTAAGACTTCTTAAGAGACTTTCTAAAAAGAAAAAAACTATAAGTTTAAAATCAGCCAGAACGTGTGTCTCTAGTAATGTAGTTGAGCAGCCCTTAGTTTGCTTATAATAGGTGCTGTCAACTTTGCCCAAAAACAAAAATAATAATTCCCTTAATCTCTTAAACTCTGATAATGAATAAAATATAAAGAAAACAGTAAAACTCTAATAAAAAGGATTCCACTCAGCAACCTTGAGCTCTACTTGATATGCCTAAGATGATCCTCCATGGTCTTTTTGTGCGGACCCCACCAAGCCCATGCGTGGGTCCCACCTGGCTCTAATGTCTGCATCAAAAAGGTGCTGTTGCAAGATATGGAATGCTAAACATCTAAATCATTGTTAAACAACCTTGAAATATCAACAACTTTCTTTCATTGATTTGGTCCAAAGGTTGCAGACTCTTCCAGCAAATGAGATTTCCTACCAAAAGCAAAATCAATATTCAATAGATCTAAGATGCACCATGGGCCTGGCCTTTTCTCAGCTTGTAGTTGTTTTAGTTTGTTCTATGTTTTGGCTTGTATATGTTTTAGCCAGGAACTTTCCTTCTACTCTCTGTTTTTTCTTTCATATGCAAGTAGCGTACCTTCAAACACATGTTATCCCCAATAAAGAACTTTTTCAGGGATCAAAAAATCAACATATCCCAATATAGAGGGCATGCAAAATCTCTAATAAGATTCAATCGCATTATGACTTTCCCTCAAATAAATTTTGTTAACTAATATGGAAAAATAAGTATAGACAGGGAGGATAGGGAAAATAAGTCAATGGTTTTAACCTCACTTCAGTTTTAGAGTGGCAGATATGCTGAACTCCTCATTAATTCAGGTGGTTAAATTATCAGGAGAAGACAAAAACAACTAAATCAATTCCCAACATGAATTTGGAAGATGAAATGATGAGCAAAGATCTCCAAAATTCTAAATGGACATGAAGAGCCAGGATAGTTTTTATCATATACCCTGTGAAGAATATTGCTGTTGATATCCAGATGACTTCCGGGGGGTTGCAACACCTACACGCATGGGCCTATTAGAACAATAGGCACCATTCATTTCACTAATGGCTCGTGACCTCTCATTATCATCACCAAACCTCACAAAGCCATAACCTTTTGAACGGCCAGTATTTGCATCAATAACAACTTTTGCACCTTTTACAGATGGGTATCTACTGGCAAAAGTTTCTTGCAACAAAGTGTCAGTAACATCTGATGACAGATCACCTACAAATATAGAGTGATCAGACCCAGCTTCTGAACGCCTTTCACCCATGCTAAATGATGCCCAGTTCAGACGAAAGGGCTGTTCTGTGTTAGGCATTGCAGTGCCATTATAGTTCTGCAGAACTTTCTCAGCTGCTTCCCGTGAAAAGAATTCCACAAATCCATAGCCCTCCGACTGACCAGTTTGCTTATTGCGGATAACCTTTATGGAGATGACCTGCATATTTCCAGAAGCCAGAAGGTCAGAATCAAGCAAAACAGAATGGAAACTGAATAGCAGGAAATGCCTGTTTGAGAAGAAAATAAAAAAGGAGCACACACACACAAATATAACCACTAAGAGTTCTTTTCTCTATAGTAACTTTGAGGATGTTCTAAGTACTTTATTTTGTACAATTGCAATAGTGTAAATAAGAGAAAACTTCAAAATAAACAACCAGGACTTTTACACATTTTTTAGAACTTCCAATTACTGGTAAGGGGCAAAGCATACTTGAAGATACAATTCATGACTTCACAAGCATAATTGAAGATACATTTCATGACTTCACATACAAGTTCAAACAATTTTTGTGTTTAGACTAGTGTTGTTACTTTCAATCTTAAAAAATTACTCATACAAAACTCTGAATCATACTAAAAATTCTGTAGAAATATAGAAGACCTAGACGTACTTGCATAAGCCTTTTTTTCGAAGGTCGGCATGTATATGTACCAGTAATCATGCTGTAACAAAATCAATCCAAAAAGAAAAATGAAAAAAAAAAAGTTCTTTAATAACTAATAACACCTGCACCATACCTAGGATAGGGAATATAAGAACTAAGAACCTAGACAACTCTAGTGATTGTCCTATTTAAATCAAAGAGGCCTTGTTCAATTTTCAAATAAACACATGGTTTAAAAGGGAAAGAATCCTTTGGAGAATAAATGAATCCTTTGATAATCCACCTTTATGAGCTAAGGGGAGTATGTTAAGAGCATACTGCTATTCTTTGATGAGAAGAGCCAATTTGGAAAAAGAAGTGGTAGAAGAGATGAAGATATTATTCGTAGATTATTCTTCATTTGGCATAAAATAATAGAATTAGAATTTGAGCAGAACTTGGAAGAAAATGATTCACGGTACTAGAGGCAAACCATAGTCGCCAGAGAAGGAAATAAGTGTGGCTATTTATGCAAGAGGTAAAACAAGAAACAACCCCTATAAAGTCAATCCACCACCTGTTGACATGAGGAAGGCATTCCACGAATCAAGTCCTACAAAAATCTTCTCAACCACCAGGTCCTACATCACCTAAGACTTGAAATTTGAACCTAACAGCAGGCCTAAGTAGAAGGAAACATTCCAAAATCCATGCCAAATTAGAGATATCCCTTACCTCCCCCACTTGGAAAATCTCAACTCTCAACCAAATTGATTTTCAACCCTGAAACTACCTCAAAACACTGATGAATACAACTTAAATAACTCAAATGTCTCATGTTTGCATCACAAAAAATCATAGTGTCATTAGCAAATTGCAAGTGGGATATAGAACAAGCTCCATTACCCAATAAACAACTTTCCTATGCAAGAATTAAAAATTCAAATGATAATAATAAAGAGTATTATGATTAACCACTATTTTGAAGTTCATAACGCAAAGATTGTATGGTGCTCGATTTTTCAACAGCTATTGCTAGATACTGAAATTAATGAGTATATCTACCTTAAGAGATTTGGGAAAGACTTTTTTATTTTATTTTTTGATAAATAAAGTAAGATTTTATTCCAACTGAGCAAAAGTACAAGTAGTACAACCTAGCTGGGCTACTTTCTTCTCAAGGAAATTACAAATGCATCCCATTTGACAACCCAATCATGAAATTTTAAAGATTGGAACATGGGAAGATGGAAAACCCATTGATACATCAACAAGAAGGCCTTATCTGGGGTGAGCTCCATCCAGATCACCCAAAGTACAACGTGAGGCGTGCAAGACTAAAGGAGCCGACTTCTAGGAGATATATCATTTAGATTCTCTTGGCTCCATCCCTCAATGGCCACACTCAACTTCTTTCATCTTCCACCACAACTTACTTCTTTCCTTTATTCTTACAACTTTCTCAATTTTTCAAACACGCATTTCTTTTCTGCTTTGATAAAAGGAAACTATATATTACAGCAACAATGGAAAGCCCCAAAAGTACAAGTATCTCATGATCAGTGTAAGATACACCACCGCACACTTGAGAACCCCTTCAATTTTCAACAATTTGCTTATTTCAAAAAAAAAAAAAAAAAATCAACAATTTGTTTAAGTGATAGCCCTAATTTCTAATTGGCCAACAGTATTATAAGCTTTCACTATCAATATGTTCCAACCATTATATTATCGTTGTCCAATAGGGGATTAATTCAAAAGTTGTTTCCCGAGTAGTCACTAGTATAAACAGATCTAGTATCAATGCAATCTGCAGAGAAGAGGGTCTCTCCAATAAAACAGCCTTACCCAACTCCACGTAAAATCCCCTAATCACATAACATATTCTAATTACTCAATTTACATATGATTCAATCAAAATAAATAAACAAATAAAATCAATGAAGCAGTTTTTAAGCTATCGCCAACATATTGACATAATCCAAGCAAGATAAGGCAACTCAAACTATTACAAAAAGGGATTTTTCTGTCAAAAACAAGAAGAAGAACTAACCTCGCCAGTATGAGCGAAGCAGTTATTCAGGTAATTCTCGTCCATCCAGTAATGAAGGTCACCAACCCAGATCGTCTTATTCTCTTCTGTCAATCCCTGCTGCTGCTGTTGCTGGTGCTGCGTATGCTGCTGTTGCTGATGGTAAGGCATGTAGTGTTGCTGGTACTGAGGCGGCATCATTTGATGCTGCATCATCATCGTCGCCGCCGGATACTGCATCGCCATCCACTGTTGCTGCTGCAGCTGCTGCTGTTGCTGCGGATCAGCACCGTTTGATTGCATCGTTGACGTCTTCTAGATCCCCCCTCTCTCTCTCTCTCCTTCTGTTCCGGATTCGAACAGAGATTTGGTCAAGAAACTAGAGCCAAAAAAAAAAAAAAAAATCGGCTCCAGATTCTTCAACAGAGAAGAGAGATTTGGTGGAGAAACTGGAGCAAAAAAAAGATCGATAGAGAGAGACAGAGTGACCTGGAGATGCAGAGCAGGGTTGAAGAGAGAAGAGGGTCTGTTTACGAGAGGATTAATAGGGGACGGTGGACACTTTGGGTCGCCCTCGTTGAACAAGAGATACGTTTTGACCCGCTTGATTAAGCACAAGAGTTCGGTCTGCACCGTTGATTGAATAGACCGGAGATTCAAGGGCCGCCAGTGCGGTCGCTCTCCAAGATCTGTCGCCAACTACTCCTCTCTGTCCCCTTGGCCTTTACTGATGGGATGCCATGGAATAGACCCAGTTCCAGAGTCAGAGATGTACACTCTCTCTCATCCCCGTTGAATTGGAATCTCTTGTCCTGGATTAAATTATAAAATGATGTAAGTGGAGGGACAGTGTAATACATCAGGATCATTGGATTGGAATCTTGTATCTCAAGAATTGATAAAATGAGGTTAGAATCGCTATTTTTTTTCCTGGGGAGGTCATAGTCACTATTAATTGGTCTAATTTATAATATACTTAAAACCATAGTTATTAAACCCGGACTGGACTGGCCGATCGAACCGAAAATCCAATGACCCAGTCCTGTAACCAGTCCGGTTTTATTTTTAGATCATTTTTACATATGACCCAGCCAACCCGTTGAAACCCGGCAGGTGTTTTGTTGAACTGTCTAACAACTACCCACAAGATTTGAACTCAACTCTATATCTTCACCAGTAGGCCATGAAATTATCCTATGTTCTATATCTATCATTAAAAGTAATAATTGAAACAAACCTTCATTTTTGTCATACATATTTGTGTTATTCTTTTTGTTTA
>JAOXJP010217558.1:0-25704 GCA_025762735.1 Platanus orientalis
GACACTTCGATTCTCCACCAAACGATGTGAGACCACTTTTGAATGATCCCTTACATAAAAATGACCCAGCTAGTAGAGATCATCCATCGAATAAACCCCTGAGGCAATCGGATCGAGCATTTTTCTCAAATCTGGCCGTTTTTTCATTCTTCACAAAATTACCCAAAAAACTTTGTTTCGATCACTGAAAAATCATGACAAATCCTGATAAATCACCACGATAAAAAAAAATCCTCACTTTTGGGTTCCACCCGACGTACGGACCTACTGACGTCAGCGTCTGTACGGCTGACATCAGTAGTAATTTTCTTCGCCTTTCTTCGAAGCAATCAGTCTTCGATCGTGAACCCGCTTTGATACCAAGTTGGAATTTGTGGGAGTGAAAGAGAGGAGAAAGAGAAGAAGAAGAGAAGGAAAAAGAGAGAAACGCAGGGAGAGAGTCAATTACTTCTCCCATGCGATATTGCTCTTTATTATATACTAGGGTACAATAAGATGTAAAATACCATTATACCCTTACACACGCACTCTACATATACGCCTACAATCTGTGGGGTTTAATTCTCATAGGTTAAGTCATTTTCCTTCTAGGACTGAATTTAGATATAGTAGTTCAGTAATTTCTTAGTTATTTAGGAGTTTGAGTTGGACTAGGTATTCAAATTAGTCATTAGTTTTGACGTAAATCTTTTTATTTTCAATTTGGATTATCATTAGTGATTAGGAATGGTTTTCCAAGCACTCATGGGAGTTGCTGGGGGTAAATATTCAAATCTTAGTTTGAATTAGAGTTACTTAAAATTTATATGAAGTTGGTAGGGACGACCAAAGGAGTGGCTGGGTGGGTACTGTTATTGTTATGTTTCTGATTTTTATGGAAGTAGGGACTATTAGTGGGCTAATTATACCAATATTCCGTGTTCTAAGTGGATTTCTATATTTCATTGCGCTTGTGTGTATTAATTAAGGAGTTCTTCACTACTTATTTTTCTGATGCCAAAGCTTGAATCATTTGGATTGATTTCACATCTCTATTCATACTCGATTGGTGAGATCAATTTAATTGTTATGAGTTTGTTGGATTGATTATTGGAATTGATATACTTTGCTTCTTCTGCTTCTTTTTCTTTTTTTTTATCTTAAATCAGACTTTATGATTTTTAATATTCCATCGATTGAGCTCAATTTCCTTAAATTTTCTCTTACTCAATTGAGTTTACTTGCTGAGTATTCTATTCTATCAGTTGGAAGCACTACTTAGAGGTTATTTAAGTTGGTTCTTTCTTCAATTTTGCTGTGTTTTTATGTGGAAAAATTGCTGCTCTTTTATCACTTTTCTTTTGGAAGAATGTTTCATGCTCTCTGTAGATTTCAAGAAGATATGTTTAGGGCTTCATTTTAGCATTCGGTTTTCCAGGTAACTGTGCTTACTGTGTATGTATTCCTATTTGGGCGTCTGTTTATGGTACTGAGTGGTTTGGAAAAGGAAATTCTTTTGGATCCAAGTGTCCAACAGGGTAAAACTCTTGAAGCAGCATTGGCTACCCTGTCTGTCTTTCAGCTGGGCTTGTTACTGGTGCTTCCCATGGTGATGGAAATAGTCCTAGAAAGAGGAGTCCGCACTGCACTGGGTAATTTCATAATTATGCAGTTGCAGCTGGCCTCTGTATTCTTTACCTTCCAGCTTGGAACGAAAGCCCATAATTATGGAAGGACGATATTGCATGGAGGTGCTAAACGCAGAGCTACTGGTCGTGGGTTGGTTGTGTTTCATGCCAAGTTTGCTGATAACTACAGGTTGTACTCACGAAGTCACTTTGTGAAAGGATTGGAGCTGTTGATGTTGTTAGTCGTGTATGAAGTCTATGGAAATTCATACCATAGTTCAAATCAATATCGGTTCATCACATTCTCCATGTCGTTCTTGGTTGCCTCATGGTTGTTTGCTCCTTTTGTGTTCAATCCTTCTGGATTTGAGTGGCAGAAGACAGTGGATAACTGGGCAGACTGGAAAAGGTGGATGGGAAATCGTGGTGGTATTTGTATCCCTCAAGATAAAAGTTGGGAATCCTGGTGGGACTCAGAACAGGAACACTTAACACACACAGACATCTGGGGTCGAGTGCTTGAGATAATCCTGGCGTGTCGCTTCTTGCTCTACCAATATGGCATTGTCTATAACCTCAAAATAGCCCACCATAACAGCATTTTGCTGGTATATGGGCTTTCGCGGCTGCTTATGGCAACTGTTCTTTTGCTTTTAAAGGTATGTACATTAAACTTAAAATAAGAACTGATATATGTTGAAATATGTCAAGTTTATTAACTCTAACCTCTCCTACAAATTTCAGGGTAGGCTATCTATAGTTCAAGGCCGGTGATCAGCTGTTGCATATTTTTCTGTAGCTTTTTGTAGCATAAACAAAAAGACAAAAACCCCATGTTAAAAGACAAAAATAAATAAAACCATGTTTCAAGACAAAATACCCATGCTTTCTGTTAATTGCTACAAAAAGCTATGGCAGATCTTTGTCAATACTCCAAATATTTAAGTCATACTCTTCCATTATAATAGATTTAAAGGATTGCGACTTGGGCTGTTAGGGCTGACCCAAGCCCAAAATGAAGTGCTAAACCCTATGTCCAACCCAACCCAAACTCTAACAGACTCAAGCCCAACCCGAGTCTCATTGGTTTGGGTTGAGGTTGTGTTCAAGTTGTCTTCTATCTTAATGAGTGCTCAGGATTTGGTATGACCCCTTAATCGGGGCTGATTTGTCCGCCCCTGATGCCGAATAGACCTTGTTCGTTAATCAAAGGTCGCACCAAATCCAATGCGGTGTATGAGAGTTGAAATCAAAACCTCCACCAATTAATGTGATGCTTCTACCATCAAGTCAAAGTACCTATCTATCTTGGGTTTGGTCAAGTTGGCCAAAGCCTTAACCCAACCCAATTTTAAATTGGGTTTACTTTTTCCATCCCTAACCAGCCGAGGGTAAGAACCTGATCCAACCTACCAAAAATCAGGTTGTCAATCAGTTTCAGGTTGAGCCCAACCCAGTTGCACCTCTGACATTTGGATAACCAAGTAATATCAGCTTTGGAGCCCAACCCAGCTGCACCTCTAACATTTGGATAACCAAGTCATATCAGCTTTGGAGCCCATACCCTTTCCATGGTTGCCGAGGTGAGATTTGAAAGATCCAGGCATTTTAGTTGTGGTATCACTTACTATCAACTCTGCACAGTAAGCAGGAAAAATTAGTAAGGTCTGTTTCTAATTCTGTTTAAACTGGTGTGTGTGGGGGGGGGGGGAACCTAGGCTTTGGGTGACTGCATGGTGCTTTTCCACTGTTGTGTGATGCTGCATCCCTATTGCTCCTGTATCAGATGGTAAAAATGAGTAGACGAAGATTTGGTGCCAACTTTCAGCTCATGGTCAGAATCCTCAAATTGCTACTGATCCTCGGACTTGTTTGCTGGCATACTATGCTTTGTGCCCGCAGGATGGGCGCTACTTCTTGTAAGTTCCATTCCTAACTTATGTGTTCTAAAAGGGAATACACGCAATGCCTCAAAAGCTCACATTAAATGACCTTGTAGATTCTAACATGGCAAATCATGCCTTGTTGAACAATGGATAAAAGTGATGAAAAAAGGAAATGATATGTCCAGGCCTGTTTTTGATATTTTCTGTAAAAGATTTTCTTTGATAAATTTATGTCCATTAAAATGGAATCTTTGTGAATATCAAAAACAGGACTGGAATCATACTTCTATTTCCCAGTTCCCACAGCTAGGGCTGTAAATGGACCGAGTACAGAGCAGATATAGGCGTCTTTGTATTTGAATCCTTATGTTTAACCAAATATCGGATACAAATACGGATATGCAGTGAATTTTAAGAATAGGATTCATATTTGTATCCATTAATTTATCGGAATATCTGGTTACACTTTTTACCAAAAATTCTAGTTATGAGCGAGTGGGGCACAAATATCTTGGGGCTATTAACACAATGTGAGGAAGAGAAGTGGAAAGGGACAGGACTATTAGTAATGGCAAGAAGAAGACTAGAGACTAGAAAACCCTAATGAAGAACAAGAAGAAAAAATCACCTTCAATCTTGCAACACATTATATCATAAATATTCTACCATGTGAAAGAAGAAAAACAAAAGTTTATAAAACTAAATTAAAAAAAAAAATCTCATAATAAAACAATAATGGTTGAGAGCTTGGACGATATCTCAGATTGAGAGCTTAACTGGTACACCATTACATTCAGCCCTCAGAATCAAAACATAGATAAAAAAAAAAAAAAAAATTAAATTAAATGATTGAAATAAAAAAGGGCAATCCATTACTTACTTCTTTGGTGGTGGTCAAGAGTTTGTATCAGCAATTCGTTGACTTATAAATATATAGATAAACAAATATTTAACCTGAGAGTATCGATATAGACCATTCAATAAGGTGGCTCATGAGCTACTTAATCAAATTTAAGAAAATGTTGCCCTGCAGCAACATACTTATTCTACCAATGAAATAAAGTTATCTGCTAACATGTTTTTTCGTTTTTGTCATGCCAAGATTGGGCAAGCTTGCACACCCTTGTTGCAGCGCATACGATTCTGGGAATGTATAGAGGAGCTAGCAAGAACATATGACTATGTGATGGGTATTATAATCTTCATGCCTATAGTCATATTGTCATCGTTCTCATTCGTTTCAGAGCTCCAAGCACGCTTGCTCTTCAACCAAGCATTCAATTTACACACGCAAAAAAAAAAAAAACACAAGAAACCAAGCATTCAATAGAGGTCTGTAGTTCTCTATGATTCTTGCTGGCAGGAAAGAAGGGCATCATCTAGTTGAGATATCATATCTGTCATCTCACGTTCTCAGTCATCTAGCGGAGACAATCCACTCTCAGTGAGGCCCTATGTGAGTCTGAGTGGCAACCATCCATCGGAAAAAAATTGGGTGAAAACTAATCTTGTGAGAACTATGAAAATGGCATCACGGTGCAGACACATCAGCACCAAAAAGTGGTAAGTGCCCCCCAAAAAGTTTTACACTTTTTGGTACTGATGCGTCAGCCCCTCTGGTGCCGCTTCCACGGTTGTCACAAGATTCGTTTGCACATAATCCAAGCCCCCATCCATCGATTGCACCTCTCTTTCATTCCAACGGTTTGGCCTTTTACTTCTCTAGCCTATCTTGGTTAAGATCCTATTAATTATTCTTCTTGGCAAGGTCATGGTTTGAGAGTTGCCAAAGTTTTCAGGTTTTGGATTAATTCAGTTTCGGATTAACATGTATATTTCATAAAAATTTACAACATTTGGGGATTTTGGATTTGAATTGGAGTACCAAAACAACTGAAATATTTGGCATCAAAAGCCATGGGCTGCACTATTGATGCATAGTTAGATGAATTGTGAGCACACAAAAGGATCAGACAAGTATTTTGTCTCTTGCCTAAACAATAATTTGGGTAGTAATTCAGGATGTTTGTACAACTCTAACTATGACCATGTGGGTTGCAATTAGGGGTAGCAATGTGTGATACGACCTGTGAACCCGAACCCAACACGAAATAAGCAGGTTAGGGTTGACTATAAATGGGTTTACCTGCTTTGACACAATTAATAAATGGATCGGGTTGCAATCTGCATTAGATTCACTAATGACTGAGAACTCGTTATCAAGAAAACTGTCCTAAGACTTTTGTTTACTACCACTAACCATATAAAATAGTTTTCTAGTAATTCTTAATGTGATTTACCCTAAACCCCTCTAGTGAAATCACGTACCATTGCAAAATTGCGTGTTTTAGGTAATGGATGATTGTATTTGCAATTTTGTAGTGCTTAAAGGACGTAGTTTTTTAAGCCGAGACAACATCCATTTCTTGTTTGGTTCTCAAGAATCGGAAGCTTGTTTTGGCACGTCTTCGAGAAGTTAGCATAATGTACCTTGGAGGAAACAGGGTTTCCCTTTCGGATTAGCTAAAAATTTGGGCTAAACATGGGCTTACAGTTCACATGCAAGGGTGGACTGCCAACCTTTTTAAGTGTGAGTTAATATTGTAATTGATTATTCAAAGAGAAACTCATTCTGTTAACACATATTTGAAATGCGCCAATAAAAAAAAGACACGTGGAAAGAAACGACATGTAAGCAAAACAGTTATGCAGACAAACCATGTTGGGGAGGATATAAAGCGCAAGGGAGGGTCCCACCAGTACCACGTTAAGGATACATGACCCAGTTAGTGAACAAAGTGGTCCACGATTTAAACCGAAAAACGGTTGGATAACGAACGTGGAGGAGTAACTGCAGCATCGTAAATAGACGTCTATAAATAAAGAGAAACAGTGAATTGCAGGACAACAACTCAATCATTATCAACAGATTCTACATCTTCTCAGTAGTCGTAGCTTTAGGTTAGGTTTAGCAATAGTTAACCCCTGTGGTGACTCGAATCCCTTATCACGAGTGATTCAATTACACCACAAACCTAGATTCCACGAGATTCTTCTAGGAGAAGGACAGCGGTCAATCTGTGTCATTCGTAGAACCAGATTCAACGAAGTTCTTCTAAAGAAAAGGCATTGGCTAATTTGATTTGTTCACGAAACCAGGTTCAACGAAGCGCTTCCAAGAGAAGAGTAGCAGATAATCTGCATTTACTCGAAGGATTAGATTCAACAAGGTCTTCCCTATTTCAAAAGGATAGACAGCGGCTAATCTGTCATTCAAATGTATTCCTGTAACCAGCATTGTATTATTGGTAGTTTCAATTTTAAGTCAATTTTTCTTTGCATTATTTACACTGGGTGCCATTATTTAGCGTGAAAGTCCTCGGTTTAGAGGTATTACCGAACCCGTAACCATTTTGATAATCCGAATTGGAAAGACTAGCACATGTATCAATCCCAAACAAAAGAATTATTGTTGACTACCAACACATTCATAGGACCTTAGTCCTGGTAAACTTTTTGGCTTTTCAATCTTTTCCTAAAAAAAATCAAAGGTGTCAAAAACGTTGCAAGATCATGTGTGGCCCCAAATATGAGCCACACATCAATATAATTCAATGTTGTAGAATAGCTTATATCGCTCATGCGAACAAATGAGAGAAGGATGCTTGTTACTTGGTTTATGGATGTGTCGAAGACTTACATCTCATAAAACGTACCCCATATGACCTTAGGCAGCAAAGTAAACTGATATTTGAGAAAAATTATCGTTTTAGGTACTTTCTGAAGACAAAAAAGAGATAGCAAGCACAACGGAAATAATGACGGGATTGCCTTTTGAAGAGATGAAACTGCAATATGTCTCTGGTTGAGTTGGGTTTTCTCCTCCGACGGGGTTTCACAAATGGGTGGATAATTTTCTGTGCATCTCTTCCCTTCGCATGAGACCCATTTATTTGTTTCGCATCATTTTTAAAAGAGTCGTTGAAGCTCTTCAACTGATTCCTTGAAACAAGGGAAGACTAACGTTTATGAAATACACTTTAGGCCTAATCCTAAAGATTTTACCGAAATCATTGAAGACTTGGTTTGACTTGGTTTACTCTTCTAACGGTCCACTCTGACCAAGTTACCCAAGCTAGCTAGATATATATATATATATATATATATATGTGTGTGTGTGTGTGTGTGTGTGTGTGTGTGTGTGTGTGTGTGTGTATAGTCGAGGCCTCCCAATAACGTGCAAGGGATTGCAGCCAAATTAACTCCATGATACATTCTAGCTTGGATAGAACCCTTGTCTCTCTACGGATTTATACGCTGCAGTAGAGACGAATGACACCTCACTATTATTCTTAAACCCCAAAAGTCAAGCATTTAATTTTGTAAAAAAATCCAATAGCATAACGGCAATGAAAGCGGTTTTCTCAAATATAAATTATGCAAAAGACCAAGGTCATTTCCTTCACGAAGAATACTGAATCTCAAGATTATGTTACTCAGTTGAATTAAGTGGTATCTCTTTCAAGAAGAGTGGATCCAAACAAGAGCATGTTTACAAGAACTCACGATTTTGTTATTCTCAATGGAGATAATCTAGTTCAATAATCGTATGCATAAAGAGAGAGAGAGAGAGATCAAGAAGATGGTGATCATAGCAATTCCTCCTTCTTTGTCGGAGAACTCTCTGGAATACACATCACAACCTCTTTCCTCTTCCTCTTCTTTTCTTAGAGAAAACACTAATGTAGCCACCCAAAATCACAATTCAATCAAAAAATATCTTTGGTTGAGATGCTCATGTTGTATTTATAAAGGAAGAGGGAGAAGCGTGTGAAACCCTAACCCACTCCCACATGTCTTTGCATAAGAGAAAAATGAGAGTGGTGGGTCACCAATCCCCCTTGATTCAAGGCATACGGTTGCTCTATTTCCTATTTTGGAGATAAAGTAATCCTGTCTTGTTATTTTAAAAATATTTTAACAATCTCCCACTTATTTCAAAATTTTGAAAGTAGGTATTAAGAGTTTTTAAGAGAGGTCGTTACACATAAGTAAAGGTGGTGTCAACCTTAAACCTTTACATAGTGTAAACAAGATGTTGTTGTCTTTCGAGACATAATGGACTATGTCTTGAATTGTTCTTTATTTAACAAACAATTTGTCACACGCACAGTTTGCATAGCAAGGTTTTACTCATTCATACAGATTAGCAGTTTAAGGTTGTTATTATATCCTAGTTTATTCAGTTCTTTAGAGATTGTTTGGATCTCATAGAAAGTGACTAGCTTTCACATTCAGATATGTGAGCTTTTATCAAGAGCATAAACTTGTCCCACATATTTTCAAAATATCTTATCACTATAAAGTTTTATTCCATTTAAATTATAATACTAATTAATCATAATTTAAAGAATCATTGTATTTTCCAAATTAAATTAATTTTTAATTACAATATTGAATTTTTTTAACTTATATATAATGTGAATTTTATATTTTAAAATTTTCTTTAAATTTTTGTGATAATTAAAATATATTAACTAAATAAACACATCGTTATTAAATATCAAGTATAAGTGAAAGTGTATCATACACAATACACTTTAAGGAATCTTATAGAAACCAAAGTCATAAGGTGCTTGATGCAACAAAGATCTTGGTTACATGAGAAGAGCAATAGAGAGGGATGGAGGGAGAAGGGGATTAAACAAAGACTTATCTTTACCAAATGATAGGCGATAACGAGGATGATGATGATTGTGGCACTCTAACATGTTTTTCTTTTTTTTTTCGTCTTTATTGTATAGATCTTAGGGAAATACATGCACCAATAAAATATATATTTTAGACAATAAAAATGATTTGATTTATTTTAAAAGTTTTAGGAAACTTTGCTGGCTTTTTTATTTTAAATTGTTTCCAATTCGTGATATTTCAATATGTTGAGATTCCAATAAATAGTTATAAAAATTTTGATGAAATTTTGAAATATTTAATATTTTTTATATCTTATTGTTTTTTAAAACTTTAACATTTTTTTTTTGAATTTTCATATTATGATTTTGAATTGTGTTAATTATACGCAATTATGTAGAATTTTATGTTATAATTCTACACATCCAAATAGTGTCAATTCTACTCTAAAACAACATCTAGTGGTAATTCTATAAAGACTTACATTCCCTTTGATACATTCTTAGTTTTGTCTTTTATTTTCATCCAGTTTTTAACATGAAATTATATTTATTCATACAATCAACCACGTATTGAATTAGTCTAAAAGCATCTTTAGAGGCCTTTTCAGAATAATAAATATAAAATTAAGTAAATCCAATATGCATAAGATGGGATAGTCTCATCATTAGGAAAGAATGAAAGTAACTCTTATATTAAAAAGTACAATATCAGTATGTATTGAAATATTCATTTATCTATCATTCTAAAATTGTAGTTTTTATAGATGATAAATGATTGAGTAGTAGATTATCATATCGTCGAGGGAGGTGGAGCACTTATTGAATTCCTTTTTTTTTCATACAAACAAATATTATTAACTAATTACCATTGATTTATCAATGAGCAAACTAAATGTATCATGATTTTGAAATCCATTTCTCTGCAAGTATCATTCAAAACAAAATGTTCAATTATACAAAAATAATAATTAAATTCAAGTTCACAATTCATTTAATATATATGATCCATCAATTGTCTGTTATAAACTTACACATGCTTATTGTAACACACCGCTTGCACTTATCGGATGAAAAAGTAATTTAACACGCGTAAGGGTAAAATTATAATTTCACATGTTTAGATAGACCTTAGAATGATTTAGAAACCCTTTGGACCAAGCTAGAAGTCTAGGACCCAAGCTTGACCAGGAACTTTTCAATTTCAAGAGTTGTCCCCAAGAGCATAATTGGGGTAATTTCTTGGATACACTTATACCAATCCTGAGAAATTAGAGTGCAAACTATATAACTTTAAACAATTCATAATTCGGAGTTTTATAGAGAAAGTTATGGTTGTTTTCCCACAAAGTGTTTATGCTAAAAATTCAGAAGACACAAGTCATGACGGGTTACACATGGGTCACGGAGTAATCGGTTACAAATCTCATAATCGATTATGGCATAATCAGTTATGCTCATGGGGAACAGTCCTCGGGACTTTTTTGATGAACTCATAATCGGTTACACATGGGTTAAAACATGAGTTGTGACCCGAAAATCTGAAAAATTGCAACAACAAAAAAATGATGTGGCTTTCTCTTATTTAACCCCACACATGTGGGATCTCGTCTTACACACCTTTTAAACCCTAATAAACCTCATTTAAGTCATTTAGTCTCATTAAAACCAAGAGGAAAAGGTTTTGGGAGATTAAAAAAGTTCTTGAGCTAAGAGAGGAAGATTTTTCCCCAATTGGATAAGTTTCATTCTCAACTCTGAAATCTGCTAGGATAGTTTATTTTCTTCCTAGAACTTCATATTTTATCTAATTTATACTAGTTATACATCATATTATAGGAGATAGAGAAAAATGGAAGGAGGTTGTGAGAGACTTTAAAGCTTGAGCAAAGAAGAAGGCTAAATAGTGAATTTACATGCATGATGTGCTACTCCTTTGTTCTCCTATTGTTTTCTCCTTAGTTAATCTCCAATTTGATTGGTATATTGATTTCTCTGTCACTTGATTGTTAAGTCTATAAGGTTTGGTAAGTATGCATCCCTTGATTACTAGATCTATGAGATTTTTATGAGCTTTCATACTTGATGTGTTACTTTTTTTAGTTATTGTCCTTCTATTCATTTGAGGTCTTTAGTTCGGATGAGATTTCAATTTTTCTTCATTTTATTTGACTTGTTTTTTAAGTTTGGTAAGTTTTCTTCATCCAAACATTAAATCCATGGAGGATTAGTGACTTCTCAAGTTGATTGCTCTACTTTTTTTGTTTTTCTGCATTTTCCTCTATTTTTTGTTGCCATTTTAGGTGAGATGACAGTTTTTCACTCCTTCTTGTGAAATCTGTGAGTTTGGTGATTTCACTTATTCCATAAAGTGATTTCTTCCATTATGCCTTGGTAGAAGTCTTTCTTACATAAAATTATAGATTCTATGTTTGTATGGTTAAATCTACTCTGATTTAAGTATGTTTTAATTAAAATTTAAACATTCTATTTTGCTACCATCATAAATTCATTGAAATCCTAAGTTTCTCTTTATGGTTAAATGTAAAAAGGTTGGATCCTTGTGGAATTCAAAGGGGAAATGATTTCTATTTCATATGCTTGATGTTTGCCTTGATTTCCCCATTTTTGAGATTTATATGCATATCATCATTGTTAGTTGGTAGTCTCTGCTTAATTTAATTGGTTCAAAGCTCTGTTGCTTAATTTATTTCATATGTTAATTGATCATTGATGTTATTATTATGTTTCCCACTTGATTCTATCCACTTAGACTTAATTTGATGAACTTCATATTAGCATCATTACATTTGCACGTCTTGTTGGGACTCTTATTTCATTGTTGGTTTGGAAAGTTAGAAAAGGAATTATGAATACTTAGTTTTGGTGTGAGTATGAGCTATTACTTTCTGTTTGGATTTAAGCATATGTGTAATTGGGTCTCACGTATGTGTTTTTACTACATGAACATATCTTGCATTGTATCCTTATGCAACTCCATATTTACATGAATTTCAAAGCATTGTTCCAAATTTGAGGATTTTTTGTTTTGGACCCAATCACCAGGATTCATTAATAGGTGAAGACACCACTAATTTCCCACCAACACTAAATGCCCTGGGGATTTTTGCGGGCTAACCTTTGATGCCCTGGGGAAATTTTGCGTGCTAACCGTTGATATCTTGAGAGACTTTTGCGAGCTAACCCTTGATGCCCTGGAGATTTTTACAGGCTAACCCTTGATGCTTTAGGGGACTTTTGCAGGCTATATTGGTCTTATAACCCTTTCAGGTACCTAAACACTGAGTCACATTAATAGGTGAAGATGGCACTAGTTGTCTACCATTCCGTATGATTTCAGTTCTATCAAAGACCTTACATGGCTTTTATGATTTCAGTTTTACCAAAGACCCTACATGGGTTATATGATTCCAGATTTGTCAAGGGCCCTATGTGGGCTAATTTATTGATTTGATATAAAGTATGTTTTATTGGAAACCCTTCATGAGTTATGTGAGTTTATGAGCTACATTACGCTTTCATAAATAGACACCTGGTTTTGATATCTATTAGCTAAGGCAGCTTAGTTGAAAGGTGCTAAGACCTACTTATGTATGAGTATTTTGTAGTCAATAGTTGCATTACATGTTGCACTTTCTTTATGAGCTACACATTACTATAACAGTTATGGACTTATGGTTGACTTGACTTTAGTACTTTTGACACCCTTGTTAAAATCTGATTATCGTTATAACTACTTTGATTCATATATGTTACGCGTGTTCTAATTTGGTATTGAGTCATACTCATGCAGATTCAATTTACTCTGTGAAACATTATGTATGTTCCATCACAGGCTTATCTATGTTTTTATCACCCATTTCAGATGGCACACTGTAGCACGAGATCTCTTACAAGTTCAACCTCATCGATGGCTCATGAGGACGAGAATGCATTTTCATTTATTTTCTTTCTATTCATTTTATTCTTAGCACATTTCATAAGGATTATTGAGTTAAGATTTCTTGGGATATTTGTAGCTTTATTGGAGACAGAGGTATGTTAGTCAATTGGATGGCTTATTGATGATACATTTTTATACTAGAGATTAGTAGTTTATTTGTTATAGATATTTGGAGGTTTCTTGTCATATTCCACTACGTAGTTTAGAATGCATGATGACATATTTTGCTGCATTATATATAAGGACTCCTTCCACAAGGAAAGAGTCAAAATGTTATACTCCAACATCCACGATACCGCGCACATGTGTTCCATACTTATACCCCGATTTTCGCATGCGGGTTTTAGGGCATGACACTTATAATATTTTTTTCATTGTGGTTTATGTCATATCGTTTTAATCCATCGTCTTATGCCACAAGAGTTTGAACTTACAAAATATTACATATAGCTCTAGATGCGGTATACACATAAAGCATTATTTTTTAATAATTTTAGTGGAATAATCTAATAGAAGACATACATAACTAAACATTTAAACTTGAATAAAACATGAAAAAAGAGAGAATGATTTTCTGTACTGACATAAGGCTATGTAAGTGTGCCACTGATTGATACATGATGTGTTTTTGAATTTGATGTCTCTTTTTTACACTTAAAACACTTTTTTGAACTCCAAACACAATATTTTTTCAGCTTATAATTCACCATAAATACTACAAACACTTTGTCATCACAAAACATTTTCTTCCAAGAAAAAACGCCAAAATAACCAAAGTAATTCAGAGGACTTTGAAAAAATACTTAATAATATTATGGTTCCATATCTTTGTGACATATATCACTTGTCATAATCATAAAGTAGGTAAGACATTGTGGCAAATAAATTTCTTCAAGCTCTTTTGAAGAAAGAAAAATAGAAAGAACAAATCTCAATACATTTAATGAATTAAAAGAGTTACATAACTTCACTCTCTCAAAGCTACTTCTTGATAACCCAAGGGTTCTCGTATAGTTTTAATTTCATCAACATACTTTAATGTGTGACCGAAAGATAAGGTGTATTTCTGGTTTGACCTATAGTGTACCATGCCCCTTCTTCAATGTCATTTCCCTTCCATGTTCAAAATTATTGCCAACCAAGGTAGTTAGTTTTAGCTCACAGTATCAAGACCAAAAGCTCTTATTCATGGAACCTTCAACTTATGAGGAATATTGATGATTATGAAGTTGGAGATGTTACTGGATTGTTGTAGTATCTTCAAGAAGTGTTGATTGGTAGTAAGGATAAAGATGATAAGTACAACAAGCAATTAGCTTGCTTGTACTTCTTGTATTAATTGCTTGTTGTTTATTTGTATCCTGCCTTTTAAAAATAAATTACGTAATTTTATCAAAAAGTGCACGACTTATTCTTATTCTTGATGGCTATTATGTTCATTGCCACAACATCGTAATGGTCATCCACCATTTTTGGATTGAGAATAGAGAAACTTAAGAAGCAATTAATATAGTTATTTATGGGCCTCTTATTGACGATCTAATAGCAATACAACTTGAATATAATGGAATATCATATTCTTCTTCCTTCACTATGATTTCTAATCGAGAGTGTTGTTTTTTTAATATTTTTCATTAAAGTTTTAATTACATGTAATTCTTTTTTTTTTTCTTAATCATACAAACAAATCCATCAATTTGGGTTATTGTATCTAGATGTTTATTTTTATGTTTAATTTTAATTTTAATAGCATTTAAGAATTTGTGGATTAATAAGAACTATTTTAACATTGATTTGAGATAAAAATTACATGATTTATTAAGATTGATATTTCATATGATAAAACAGTGTATGACATTAAAAAATAATGAAATATTCATTGATACAACAAAAATACATTATCTTTCAATAACATCAACACCAATTCTTTGATTTGTAAAGAAGTCAAATCAAATTGGAGAATCAAGTTCTATTATTAAAAAGAAAGATAAACTAACTATGAAAATTAAGTCAATTAACAAACTCTTTAAAGTATTTCATTGTTATCACTATTCTTTCTCTCATTGTTTAGCGATACTAATTTATTTGTCACTAATTTTTGTGTCAACTTTAATTATATATACATTGGTGCAATCATCAACACTTCTTTTTTTTTTGCAAATTTGGTGTACAAATAGTTGTGAAATATTAAAAAAAATTTACATTTATACATATTTTTATACTAATTTAAAATGAATACTTTTTTATGCCAAAAATAATTGATTTGACTTATAATATCAATATACCATTAGGAGACACATTTACAATTTGATTAAAAAAATAGTATACACGTACATAAAATGGGGAAAACAACTGTATTATTGATATAAAATAATTAAATACATATTGATTTTTACTCCTAAAAAACTCCCATCAAACATCTAGTCTAAACAAAATTTAAGTTACATATTTAATTTCATGAAAAAATTAAAACACATGCATGGACTTGATCAAATATCACAACTAAAAAAATAAAAAAAGACTACAAAAATTTACTTTAAAAAATAGATATGTAACACCCTATCCCATGATATACATATTGCTGAACACATGTAATACTTAGAATGTTAACACATGTCACATAAGTTTTATACATACATAAGACCACTTAAATGCACATATATTGATCTGAACATTAGCAAAATTTTAAAAAGGCACCAACAAAAATATAGAAATAATTTATGAGTGAAATTTATACCTTAGGATAGGCACAAAAGTCTAGAGTTTTACGCAATAAACGGAAAAGAAAACAGACACCAAACAAAAAAGTTAAAGGCAATTAACTATACAAATAAGAAAAAAAGGAGGGGTCAAAGACATGACAATTTCTTAAGTTGTCCTTGACGGATGACACAACTCCATAAGCCAATATCTATTAATCCCGTAGGAATCACCCTACAAGTAATATATGCTTGAAAATATCAATGAGTCTCTTTTCTAATGTGACAAACGCTGAGTGAATTAAATTTTTCTAGAAGAAGTTATGACAATGCTCCCCAAAAGTGTCTATGTTGTCTGGTATAGTCTGAATTAATAGTTTTTTGGGTAATTTTAAAAATACACCAATAAAAATGTAGAATGAATTAGAGAGAAATTTATATATGCTTGAAAATCTCATGAAGTCTAGTTTCTAACAAAAAATGGTGAATGAATTAAAGTTTTGTAGGAAAAGTTATGACCGTTTTTTCACCGAGTGTCTGTGTTAGAAACAAAGTTTGTCAGGATGATGTCATTAAAGCGAAAAATTTCGTACAATCGCAATTTTTACAAAATTTTAAGGACTTTTTCCCTATAGATCTACCTAAACAGGAAATTAGAAATTAGGGTTACTATTTAGACCTATAAAAACATAGAAACTCATAAAAAAGATGATCTTTTGAATAAGTTTTGCAAGAGTAGGGATTTTGAAGAAAAAAGAAGAAAAAAGCTAGATTTTACAAAAAAAATTGGAGATTTTTCTTAGGAACAAGCTAGGAATGATTTCGCACACTAAGAGGTATGAACGCATGTAAACTATTGTTTTGTTTTGATTCCATAGGTTCCTAAATCATTGTTAATCTTGTTTTGTAAAAGATTTTGATCGTTTCATTTTGGATTTGAATCTTTTTCAGTTCTTAAAAGCTTATTTTGTAAAAGAAAAATTGTTTTGTAAGAACACAACTAAACTATTGTTTTGTTTTCAATCTTTTGGTTCTTAGAACTCTATTGATTCTGTTTTGTAAGAGTTTTAATTGTTTTTTAACCAAATTTAAATCGTTATTTATTAATTTTGGTTTTGTCTAAAGATCTAAAATATGGTTTTGAAAGAAATAAAATAGTTTTATAAGACATGATGTAAAAGTGATTTGTTTTCTATTCTATATGATTTTTAAAGAGTTAAATCATCAATTATGAATCTGTTTTGTTTTATTAATACATGTAAAAATATGTTTTTAATGTAAAATCAAGAGTTTTAAAAGATGATTTTATTCCAAAATTATAATGGCTATTTTAATAATTGTTTTAATCTTCTAAATAATTTTAAAGGTAATGATCTACTGATTTACAATAAATTATATGTTTAAACCTTTGATTTGTTCTTAGTCATCCTAAATTATATTTTTGTAAAAGAAATGTGTTGATTTTTACATTCAACCATTAGGGATTCCCAAGAGTACTGTTCCAAATAGATTTGATATATTTTGAAAACATATTATATAGATTATGTCTAGTTGGATCAAGCAGGTTCTTATACGTTATTTTGATTCAAGTTAATGTAAATAATTGTTATATGTTGCTTCTATGAACTAAATGATTTAATTGAAACTACAAGAGAATGATATATACTGTTAGAAAGCCATTTTGTTCATCAAGGGGAATTATTGATGAAACCCTTCTCACTTGAGTATAATCGATGCAAACTGTTACGGATCCTTACTGCTTGTCACATAGGAGGTAGTAATAACCCTTCTCAGCTAGGTTTAAATATTATAAACTGGACCCTTCTCAGCTGGGTTTAAATGTTGTTAATTGAACCATTCTTACCGGGGTTTAAATTGTGCGAACTATTATATGTTCTAGCTTAATAGTAGATATATGTTCTGTTATATTTTGTTCCATTCCGTTCTGGCAATGATATGAAATACGATCTAATTTGTTTCATTCTGTAAATGTAAAAGTATATGTTACCACTGATTTTTGTTCTATACATGAAACTGTAATTTTTATTGAATGTTTAGTAATGTATAAAATTGATTTATGAATTATTATGCATATTGAATTGTAAATAAAAAAATATTTGTTTAGTCTTTAAATTGTGCTAAGACTTGATCCATTGTTTTCATAATTTATTGTTTTCTTATTAAGTATGTCAAATTTACCCCAATCTGACACCACAGATGATGAGGAGATCGCAGAGTAGTGGTTTCAAATAGAGACAATTAGATATCAAATACTTGTTTATTTCAGTTATTTGGATTATAAACTTCGTTTATTTCAGTATAGTTATTTCAGTTTAAATTTTAAGGAATGTAATAAGTTAGGGATTTTAGTATTTGATTTCAATTAATGGATTTGATTGTATTAGCCTATTTATTTAATTGAATGGGAATGTTAGGTATTCTTTATGGATTATTTTCAAGATTATGGTTTATGAGTTATTTGATTTTATACAAGTTAGACTTATGAAAACATGATTGGTTATGTGATTATTGGAAAGTGATTGATGTATTATTCCACTGCGTATGAATGTAAAGAAAGGAAAAAAACAATTTATATAAGTTAAGATTGAATGAATGAACAAAAAGTGAAGTGATGTATTAATATCATGTACCAAAATTCATGGCCCTGCTGATATGGGTTTTAGGGCATGACAAAATATCATAACAAAATTTAATTTCAACATTCATCTGTCACTAATGCATAAGAAATCGTGAATCATGTCAAAAATTGACATGCAAATAGACTAATATATAAATTCCATTAAACACTAAATTTCTTTTAAAAAATGCATACAAAATATATATAATCATTAAAATAATGGTACCTAATCATTTTGAGCAAAATATTATTGACATCATTTTAATATGAAATAAACATCAAATGGAACATTGCCTTGTATCACAAGTCATCTCAATTTCATTTATTGTATCACATTATATAATTTAAAAAGCATTATTTATGACTAAGTCATCATTTTGTGTCAATCAAGTATTACTTTATATCGGTCAAGCTAACTTGTTATCAGATTGTTTTTATAAAACATCTTGTGTTTAACTATATCACATGCGTTGCATCTAAATTTCATAATTGTAAGCACCAAATTTTGTGCGGTCCCCAATTTTCAGCACTTCTCTTCGAGTCAGCAGACGGGAAGAGCAATCCCCAGCATTCCCTCTTAATCCAGCCAATTCCACCTTTATTGTCTGTTTTTATTCTTTTTTATTTACTATTATTGTTCTTTTTTATTTTTTTTATTTTCTTTCTTTCTTTTCTTTTCCTTTTTCTTTTCCTTTTCCTTTTCCCTCCTTCCTTTCTTTCTTTTCTTTTCCTTTTCCCTCTCTCTTTTTCTTTCTTTCTTTCTTTTCTTTTTCCTCTTTCTTTCTTCTTCTTTTTTCTTTTCCTTTTTCTTTTCCTTTTTCCTTTTTCTCTTCTTTTTTTCTTTTTCTTTCCCTTCTTTTTCTTGGCCGGCTGCACAGGGGGAGAGAAGGAAAACCCCCCTCCTCTCTCTCTCCCCGATTCTCTCTTTTCTCCCTCCTTCTTCCCTCTTTCTCTAATGATCTCCTCCCCCTTTTCTCTCCCTTCCCCCTCTCTCCTCTTCTCTCCCCTCTCTGGCAACCCTCTCCCCCACTGGCACTCGCCTCTCTCTCTCTCTAGCCCCCGTTTCTCTTCTCTCCCCTCCCGTCTCTCCCCCTCTTCGACGACCTTCTCCCCCACCAACGCTCGTCCCCCTCTCTTCCCAGTCACTCTCCCTTCCTCTTTCTTCTCTTCCTGGTCAACGGCCGGAGCAGCAAAAGAGGGGAAACCCTCCCTCCTTCTCCTCTCTTCCCTATCTCCTTCCCTCCTGTTTCTTCTTCTCCTCTTTGCTCCTTCTCTCCCGCCCTGCTGGACGCCCCTTGGCAGAGGCAGAGGCACAGTAGATCAGGTAAACCCCTGCCTCACGCAACCCCCCTGCATGCTCCATCTCCTACCACGCCCATTCCCTCATGCAACCACCTTGCACACCCCATCTCCTTCATGTCTCTCTCTGTGCATGCAATCCCCACACCTTCTCCACCTGCCACACGTCTCCCATCTCCCATCTCCATGCCCTGCAACCTGCCTCCCTGCCTGCAAAACCCCATCTCCCCTCCTCTGCAAGCTCCATACCCCTAACCTCCCCCATTTTCCTATATAAAACCCCAACCCCCTTTGATAAAAGGAGGAGTTGGTTGAGCGGCAGCAAGGGGAGGGTAGCTGGGTCTGGCCCCTGTTAAAAAAAAAAAATCTAAACCAAGAGAGAGCAGCAGTGAGGGGAGGTCGATCAGCATCTTTACGGGCTTCGTCCCTCTCTATTTTTCCCTCTTTTTTTTTTGTCTGGCCATTCCCTAAAACCTTTCCACACCTCGTTCTAACGACCCTGGAGAAAACAACTCCTTTCTAGCTTGCCCTAGATCATAAGTTGGTTCGTCTTCACCCCTTTCAACTTTCAGCAAAGGAAGAGTATTCCCGATATGCCACTCAATCATTAATCCCAAGCTTGGTAACCCTATTCTCTGATTAATCTTCAGTCTCTGCTTTGCCTAGCTATCAAGAAACAAAGATGAAGAAAGACGAAGATGCCTGTGCTACATTAAAGGGAATATTTCCCTTTTCAATTTGATACTTCTAAGGTATCATTTTACTTTTCTTTTCGTTTCCTTTTTTTTTTTTTTTTTGGCAACTATTAAACCAACTAGATATGCTGTTTGATTTTTATTTATTTTACTTTTTTTATGTCTCTAATTTGTTATGATGTTTATGTAAACAGACAGTTTGGTGTTAGTATTTTTTAAAATTTTAGTTCTTGCAAAGTTTTGATTTAATATATTATGGTGTTTTTTATTTTTATTTTTTTTACTAAGATTGGCTCTTGTTGCTAGATGATTTTGAGTTTTAATTATTTTATAGTCCATACAACTAGAATGAGATTTGCATGATTTGAGATGGTGGAGCCATTGATAGCCATGGGTAGTTCATTAGTTTGGGGTTTGCTTCATGGTGTTTTATTTCTTGAAGAATCCTGTTGTTGCTTGGATGGTTTAAGCATGCGTTTAAAATTCAATTTTATTTAGTCATTGGTATATGAATGACGTAGATATGGTGTGAAAGCTTAATTATTCATTACTCTTATACATGAGGTGGTTGTTTGATGACTTAACATGCTACTTTAGAATTGATGTTACCATACTATGTGAGGGATTAGTCGGTCAGGAATAGAATAATCTTGCTATTTGTTTCGTAATCAAGGTTGTTGAGTGGTTTGTTTGTACAAAAGTTTTGTTTTGTTTTTTTTGTTTTTGCTGGTTCATAATTCTTGTAAAATGTTCAAGTGCATGGTTCATGTCTGCTTTTTATTGATATATTCAAGAGAGAGAAATGATGATAGTATGCCTAATTTTGAAAGTCTCGTTCATGCCTGAACATCAATTTTGTTGCTTTCCCCTTCCCTTTGTTCAACATTAGTGAGTTAGACATGGAGCCAACTTTCTCATTTTTTATATGTTCTCCCAATTTATCTAATGTTCATATGTGTTTTGTTCCCTCTAAAGTTTTAGCTAGATTTTTGTAGTCTAAAAATTTGATTGAGTTCTTGATAGATGTGAAAAATTCAATTTAGTTCTCTTGGGAATGAAAGATAATATTTTCTGATGTATTGAATAATGCAAATATGTATAATAGTTTTGGGTTCTTTAGAGTCAAGAAATACCATGTTGTGCTAAAATACCTTTTACATTGACTCTTGACCTTTTTGATCATGTACATATCCTTTGTTGAGAATGTATTTTATTGTTACTTTGCCAGCTCATAAAATAAAGTAACAGTTCAATTTTAATTGCTTCTTTGAAAACCTATTTTATTTTAGAGCTTATAATATAGTTTTGAGTCGTTGCACCCATATGTAAATAAATCCCCTTACTTGCTACTAACCCTTTCTTGTTTTACTTGGTTACGTGAGAATCATCATGAACGGGGATATCTAAAGGCTATGGATGTATCATGATGATGTTGGATTTGTAAGCCTTAGATGATTTAAGTTCAGATTTAGTAAAGGACTATCTCCATGTTACCTTCTAGGCGTTTTATACAAAGAGATAATAATATATTTGGATATACCATATTTGTTTACGAGTTGATCATGTGTGCAAGAAATGTTCTATAGAATTGTTCCAGATTCATTGATTTATTTAGATTAGGTATGCCTCATGATTAAGATCACTCTTAAAGTATGTTTATTGATTTACCCTTGTTTATGTTGTTGAGCTAACATTGATATTTTAAGAGGTTACATGGGAAAGCATCAAAAGAGGTATGGTCATCAACTTAATCATCTTATTTTATTTCCATTTCTTTAAACAAAGTATTTTTCTAATTGCAAACATGTTATATGCAGGAGACATCCAAAGGCTTGGCTATGTAGTGACGATGCAACCGCGATGCGCGAAGATAAAATGTGTATTTTGAATCTTCATCTTGTGTTGAGTAATTCATTTGATTAGAATCTTGTATATATTCATCTTTTGGAACTCATGGAATGTGGGATAGCTTAATTACACTTATTTTATAGGTGTAAATATGATGAGTATGAATGGTGGATGGATACGGAGCTGTCGGGTGGACAGTGATGATGTTGTGGATGTATGGATATATTTGGAGTGTTTTTTGGATATGTAGACTATCAGGTTATTGAAGAAGTGGCATGGGGATCACTATTCATCCCCAGGAGGTTCATATTACAACTGTTATGCTACCGAAATTTCGGTAGAAATGGCATATGGATCCCCTGCTTAATCTCAATAAAATGAGATAAAAACAATGGATGAGATCAATAAATTGATAAATCAAATTGACCATTAAACTGTAACGGGTTTAGAGTAGGTAACCGCAAAAGCGGATGAGGTGGGGTGCCTAACACCATCCCCAACTCATAAATGAACAACTTACCTTAGAATCTTTGGGAGTTGACCAGTTTAAGTGTGAAGTCAGACATTTCAAATCATTTTTAAAACTTAAACTTATTTTGTTTTCAAAACTGATGTCCAATCACATCATTAAAAAGACTAGTGGCGACTCCAAGTCACGTGGGATATCTCCTGCGATAGGTAAGTCTCTTTTCAAAAGGGATTTACTTGTCATGCGAAAATCGAGACCCACATGACCATAATAGTAAATGGGTTGGCTCAGGTAGGAGCAAAGATGATTGGAAAGATACCACAGAAATAGAAATGGAAGTTATCCTTTTGGGCCTCTGTCTTGCCAACCAACTTCAAGCAACCAATATTATTTTAGAATCTAATGCAGAAAAAGTCAGCTTGGATTTTATATGCTGCCCCTATCCTCCTATAACCTCCACCGAGGTCAAGGGGGCAAAAACATCAGCGCCGAAAGTGATTTACACTTTTTGGGGGCGTGTGTAAATCACTTCTGACACTAATGTGGCCACCTCTTGACCTTAGCAGAGGTTAGTATTAGCATAGAAAATCCTCACCAGGAAAAAGTAGTCAGGATTTTGGAAAGAAATTTTGCTTCGTGTCCATGGTGAAGTCAACACATTTTTTATGGACTGTAAAGGTTTTTTAAAGTCCCAACCCCACGTCAAAACGGTCCATGTAAATAGGTTTCAAAATTCTTTAGGGAGCTGCTACTCGCACTGTTAAAATTTCTAACCTCCCCTCATTTTTTCTCTCTTCTAAGTTCCCCTCACGTATTTTTAAGCATCCCTCCTACACTTCCCATAATACCCTTTTACATAAACCTCTCCCACACCTCCTATAAAACCTCAAGCTCACTCTTACACCTCTATTTCTTCTAAGTTTCCCTCATCTCCCTCCAAAACCAAACGTGAATCTCCCTCTCCCTCACGAACACTCTCCTTCTCCCTCACATTTCCTCTACAACCCTCTCCCTCTCCCTTACATTCCCACATCCACGAAAGATGGCTCATAGTATGGAGGATGACAACGTAGAGCCCTTGCCAGCGGGAGAGGAAGCTTAAGGACTGGTGGTAGATCAAGGGCGGAAACGAGCACAACGACGGCCGGAGGTAAGGTTTTTTCTTTTACGTTTTTTTTTACGTCAACACCAGTCCGAACAGAAGGTTTTCCCAAAAAAAAACCAAAAACAAAAAAAATCTAAAAACAAATAATTAAATTTAAAATACTAAAATTATAAAATTGTTAATTTAAAAAATACTAATTTTTAAATACTTTATATAAATTAGTTTTTCTAGTATAATTTAAAAATAAAAAATTGCAAAATTAAAATAGTTTATTAAAAAATATATTTTTTAAATACTTAATTCGTTATTGTGCACGTCGAACACAATATGACAAGTGCTAGATATGGACGCCGGAGATAACTACTTCGTTCCTACTACAATTGTCTGCCAGTGTCGGGTTATAGAGAGGGTAGGCTCATCTAGGTATGCGACATCTACTAGCCACTCGTATGTAGAGCCTGCAGCAAATGAGCGTGATGTAGGAGAGGTGCCTGAGCATATTGGAGAGGTGCGTGAGGATGTTGTAGAGGCGCCTATCCCTGGAACGCCTGTAGACCCGACGCTCCTCACTGGCTATCCCACACACGTTGTTGTGCTTATATGGTGACATCAGGTAATGTTTTTAAGATTGAAATTTTGTACTTATTAATAATTCCCAACGTACTAATAATATTTGTTTCAATTATAGGAGTGCTCATTGTTGAACTTGATCAGCCACATAATAAAGATGGCAGAATGGAAGTACCAACAGCCATATTTAAAGAATGAGTTATGGTGGGGATATATTGAGCGCTCTGGACTATTCTCACTGGTTCACAGTTTGTACCGGGCAATGAGCTGCATTGTCATGTCTACATTCATCAAGCGATGGTACCCTGTGACGAACACATTCTATATGTCATTCGGGGAGATGACTATCATGCTGGATAATGTCAACACGCTACTTGCTATTCCCATGGTTGGGAATACTATCTCCCTTAGCCTGGTGGATGAGGCACAAACTTTGTTATCCCGTGCACTTTGAGTGATGGCGGAGGAGGCCGGCGAGGAGCTTAAGTTTACACGTGGGTGCTCAATCAGGTTGGAGTGGCTATGGTTAAGATTTCAGGGGGTGACTGATGACAGTGGTGATGAGGTGATCAAATGCTCTACCAGGGCATACTAGTGCACGATGTTTACTGATAAAACAATGAGTTGGGTGCATGTCGGTTACCTCCACTGCTTGGAGAAGCTCGATAGCGTACATACTTACGGGTGGGGAGCTACTGTGCTGACATATTTATATCGACAATTGGGGTTTGCCAGTAGGTCAGAGGTACGACAGATTGCTAGGTACCTTATGTTGATGGAGGGGTGGATCTATGAGCACTTTTCTGACATTGTTCCACACTGAAACATTGATTATCAGCCACACACCCAACATCATAGGCCACGCAGGGAGACGGGTAGTCTTATGGAAAATGTGAAGGCACTCCGGGAGACCATTGATGCATAGGGCCCCAACGACGTATGTGTTTATTTTTATATAGTATAGTTCAGTACTTTTTTATGTAATTGTCTTTTATTTGACTGACGTATATGTTAACTTGTGCTAGTCACATGATCAACGTATGACGATTGCAAGCAGTATCACCTACTGTCTGTGATAATAACTTAAAATTGTAGTATTGTCATAGTTTGAGTAGGCATTATCACATCTATTTTTGCATTTATTTATGCATTTGACACAGATATATGAGATTTATCAATATTTATTCCTATACTTAAAATGGTGTATTAATGCATATCTTATTTTGTAGGAAGT
>JAOXJP010217559.1:0-11763 GCA_025762735.1 Platanus orientalis
CTCTCTCTCTCTCTCTCTCTCTCTCTCTCTCTCTCTCTATATATATATATATATATATCCACTAGCTCACACTTTCCAAGTCCATTATCGTAAATGAGAAGAGGAAGATAAGGAAGGAGTCGGGTTTTATATTCCCATGAAGAAGGAAAATCAATTGCAATAAGTTAACGTACACTTAAACACAGAAACTGTATAAAAAAAACAATGGGTCTAGGGGAAAGGATGTTCTATCTAGGATGGTGTGTTCAGGACACCAAGGGACATCTTATAGAATAAAATGGGTGGATGATGCATCTTTTGAATATAGAATATGCATTTTATTCCATATGACATCCCCTGGTGTCCTAGACACCAAATCCTGAACAGAACATCCTTTTTGAAGAACAATATGTTGTCAAGGGTGGACCTACTTTTTAAGTCTACATGTGACACATGTATTAAAACTCCCGCACAAGCTTAAATTTTTTTTTTTCTTTTTTGTATACATGTTCTGTTTTCAAAACAGTTTTACATTAATGTATTTTTAGCTTATTGCAAATGATTTGTTCGATCCCATAAAAGTGACGGTGGGACCCGTATATGAAAAGTAGCAACAGAATAAACGATGAGTTTGAATTTTCAACTTGGTGGCTGGTGGTGGCTGCTTTGGTGTCCAGCCTAGTGCCCTACGTTGAAATGCTTGTATTACACCAAATTCCATATAGTTCTATAAGAAACGTATGAAATTCAAAGTGTTCAAACTCCCAACCTTTCGAGGATTGGTTTATTGTTTTATACATAGGTGCCCTCACTCCAAGTCTCTAAAAGAAACTTATTAATTACAGTCGTTAATGGTGAACCTCTAATTTCTTAATTGTAACACAACTTGTAAGACAAGACTGTATAAAAATATAAATATTGCAATGTATTATAAATATGGTGAGGTGCAAAATACAAGAACTTCTCTTTCTCTTCTTTACAACTCTGAGCCTTACCTAGCCTGAGAATTGACTTCGCATTCATTGGTTTGTGTCTTATTCGTTGTGCACCGCAGAGGTATGATGAACATGCTATTCGGGAGAAGATTGGCTTAGAACTTGAAAGTTTTGTCTAGCCGGGAGGTTATGAAATAATAGAGATGGTAGAGAAGATGGCTCCTCAAAAGTATCTCACACTCTTTATCAAGTGCAAGTCAAATTCTTAAGAGTTTGATTAAAGTCCTTTCATTCGAAGTCCCCTTAGAGGTTATGTCCTCTTGTTTATATAGGTGTTGGGATTGACCATTTAATTTCATGCATGCATGATGCCTTCTTTTTAGCTTGACTTTTGACTCTACGTTGAAGATGTTGGCATGGCTACTTCTGGTTGATTAGAAAGATATTCTTGTTGTTGACCAAGTTCTTTCTTTAGTAGGACTCTAAGTTGAACCCCACCTCAATCTCTTGATTTAAGGGATTTCACAAGCCTAGAAGAACCCATTTAGAGTAAAACTTTCATTGACCCGATTTTGTATATTTTCAAAGATTATGTATATTTAACAGGATCCCTAAATAATTGTTGGACTCTTTGGAACGCAACACAATTATTCCCTTAGAATTCACTCCTCACGAGGTATTGTTCATCCCTCGAGAGTAGATGGCATTCGCGAGGTATATATCCCTCGTGAGGAACCATCACTTGCAAGGATATCCCTTCACGAGGTACTATTTTTTCACTCACGAGATACTGCCTTCTCTTGCCAAAGGAGTGTTTTAGTAACTCCACAAAAATTCGGGTGTTAACAGCTTGTTGCATGGTTACTATGTAGTTATTGTAATACCCTTCTTTACCCATCAATTTTTATTAAACATGTGCAGATAATTTAAACGCGGGTGGGAACCCTTATAAGAGAAACTAGCAAATGAACCCGTGCAAGCACTGGTAAGTGAAGAATGATGGAAAGATAATTTTTTTGAAGAAAATATAAAGATAATGTAGGAGTTAGATATGGAGAGATAAGAAGAAGAAAAAAGTTGCATCAATCACAAATAACATCAACCAAATCAAATCATTTAAGTTTGAATAAACACAGAATTAATCAATACTATATTATATCATAATGTAAAAGAAACTAATGATAACAATGCTAAAAGAACTTATAAAATTTTGTGGAAGACCCAAATCATAAAATTTTCAAAATTTGAACTTTATATCTACATAGAATTCCTCCCTAAATCCAAAATAACAAAACTTATAGTTAAATAGAGAACCCATGTTAACCAAATTGAGCTAAGAAAAAACCTAAAAGGAGTATATAAATAAATAATTAACATGAGCTTGATTATCTAAATCATTTACATAAACTATAGAAAATAATCACATTCGTACAATATAAAAATATTCATATCAAAACTCTATTCAAAAACCACAAATTTTGAGGAAAAAAATGAAAAACCCACTTTACAAAAACAACCTCAACTCGTGGAAGATTAATTCTTTTGACTCCATTCAATATAATGAAACTCAAGAGCTTAAAAGATCTTTCTATATAACCAGTACCCAATAATCAAATACATTTCAATTCCTCTCATGTCATATTATACCAGCTTTCAAAAAACAATATGCAAATTATCACAAAGTAAAAAATATATATATAACCATAGAACATTAACTCTTTCAACGTCACTTCCAACAAAACTCCTCACCCACTAAACAAAACCAATATCTCTAAACTCAACCACAAAATTACATTAAATAATAATATCTACAAATCAAATTAACCTAGAAGAAGACCATTGATATCTTCCATCTCTATAGACTATGCATGAATGAGGCATGTTAACCAGACTAATCCTAGATACATGAATATCATGTTCTTCCATTAAAGAAAGAAAAAAATCAAATCCACCTTTTTGAAAACTTCCATAAGAAATTGATTATCTAGGTGCATGAATGAGAATCCCTTATAACAAAAATATTTCTCTATTTTTCATGATGGAACTTTCACGGCTATATCTTAATGCAATTAACTTTAAATAATACATTGTGAAGAGGAAAGTCCCATAATTTACAACGTTTTAATTATAATGAGATAAAAAATAAATTTTTATTATAAAGATACAAATAAGAGACATCGGAAACATGAAAAATCCATTACAACCTACACTAACCTTGAAGAACATAAAATAAAAGCTAAACATTGAAAAGTTCTTTAAAAACAAATAAAAAGAAGGTACACTATCCATGATATAGGAAACCCATCAAAAGCTATATTGATTCAAAACAAAAACAAACAAAAAAAAAAACATATAGAACATAAAAACCAAAGAGGATGACAAGAAAAGTAGCCATAAAGAAAAAAGGGAAAGAAATCATTAGCCAGCATCAAATACATGAGAGAAGGCATGAACCACGAAATCAATAAGGCTTTTCACAAAAACTCATAATTTCATTAAAATATTAAAACCCCTCAACATAAACTAAAAATAAGAAAAAAAAATGAGGAAAAACATAAAAGCCTGAGCTAAAAAATATGAAGGAAAAGAAAGCATCAAAATCTCATAATTCATTGAGCATTCTACATGTCGATTTCTTTTTCTGTAAGCATATTCAGAAATTGTTGTTCGATGACCAATAATAATGATCTACAATGTTTCTTTGCACCTAAAGGGCGGCTTGGCCCAACGGTAAGGCTTACCGTTAGCGTCCCTGATAGCATGGATTCAAGTCACGAAAACAGCCTCTCCATAAGTGGGGGTAAGGCTGCATACATTTTGCCCTCCCTAGACCCCGCGTTAGCGGGAGCCTCGTGAACTAAGCCGCCATTTTTTAATGTTTCTTTGCATCTCTCTCAATAGTAAGCAGAGATTTTCGTTCTAAATAAAATATAAACAATTGACATATAGAAATGGCCGTCAAAATTCTATTCATTTTTTATTTTCTTTTTTTTTCTTAAAGAACCCAAAAATAAACAAATAAATGAAATGAAAAAGTTGACCAAGTACTTGAAGTCAAATTAATGGGTCAATTTCAACATCTTGATCATAGAGATAAGGACCAAGATCTTGAGGGAGGGTTGATATAAAAGATGAAGAGAGATTGTACGGCAAATCTTCCGCTCATTGAGGTTCCACCAGATTCATATACTCAGATGTCTTCATAGGAGAACTATAAGCTTGGGGACACACGTTCTACAAATTGAATCTAAGGAGAATTTCATTTGAAACATTTTGAGATATACTAATTTATGTAAAATTTCATTTTGATGTATTAATTGAGACATTCTATTGTCACTGTAAGTACCTTGCATTATAAATTATGATACTTTTACATTATTTGCATTCTTTCATTTATAAAAATAATTCATATAATATTGTGTGCTATCATGAGATATTCTTACCACATCAGAAGTGTATAACTAGAAAGCACTTTAAACAATCAAGAGCAAGATGATAAGTATGTAGAGGAATCTATTTTCATTCCATCATAAGGAATTCATAACTCTATAAACATAACCGACCGAAGATCAAAATCTGGAGAGTGAAATCTCAAATATTAATCAAAAAAATCGTCAAAACCTCCAATATGTAGTCTAAGGAACAAATGACAAATCTAATGGTTTGAAGGAGATTGAGTGATTTAGATAATGAATAGAGGATTAGAAGAAGAAGAAGGATGAGACTGAGAGGAGTAAGTGTGTGTCTTTTATTTTTTAAAAATTAGTAAAAGATGATTTGAAATTTGGAGTGAGAAAAGTTTTGGAAGAAGGAGAGACTGTAGGAGGCACTTATAAATGGAATGATGAATTAAAGATTTTTTATTTTTGGAATTGGATTGGGAAGCATTTTGGAATAATGATAAATTATAGGAGATGGATGTTATGAATATAAATAATTTCTTATTTTTTAGAAAGAAAAAATAAAATAAAAATAAGGAGGCATGTCTATGTGGCACTCTTTTAAGGGCCAAGTGGGGCTTGATGCTATGATTAGAGTGATATGGTAGAATAAGAAAAAAATGAATCCTATTAGATATTAGAATCTTAACAAATTTGTATAAAGAGACAATAAAATTAATTAATTAAGTATTTTAGGACATATAAAATTACTAAAGAATGTATTTTTATTAGAGTGAGACATTTTAGAGTATAGAGGAAAAAATGGGAGATGGATGAAACTAAGGGAGGTAAGAGAAATTGATGGAGAGATTTTAGAAAGTGCACATATATAGGTTAGGTGAGAGATAGAGAAAGATGTTGGTGATATTAATGATAATTAGGAAAGGAAATCAATTCGAAAAATATATAAATTAGAAAATAAAATAAAAATAATATCCTTAAAATCTAAAATAAGAAACATGAATAAGGGAGAGTAGAGAGAGAGGAATAGAGAGTAAAGACATATAATAATAACATTGATTATAGAGTTTTGTTTTTGTGAAAGTATTTGTTTTGGATAATTTATTTATTTATTACATTTAATAGAGGTTTCCTAGAGATAAGGAAAAAAGAAAAAATACTAAAACTTTTAAAGAATATATTTATATGGAAATAAGGAAAGAGTTCATTTTAGAAGGTAACCAAAACTTTTAGATGAGATTTTATAGCAATATTAATTAAAAATAAAGAAATAATAAATGAGGGAGAGAGAAAACACATGAATGGGAAAAGCATGTATAGGAAAGCAAGGATGGCTATGCATGTATGGGAGAAACATGTGTAAAAAGACAAGGAAAACCTCCATTTCAACACGAGTTCTTTTATATATATATGAGCACGAAAAATTTTGTATAGGACACTAGGAGACTTCGCATGGAATAAAATGGACAGGATTAAATGAAATTTCAAATTTTCACCCATTTTTTCCATATGAAGTCCCATGGTGTCATCCTCAACAATGTGCCATTTCTAACGCTAGATTTAGAATAAGCTTGTGGACCTTTAACAGCAATATGATGGTTAAAAACGAATTCTCAATTGTCTCGTGTAATTCGGTCTACCTAAAGTGAATACAGATGCATCTATATTCAATTCATTTATTTGGCTAAATATTCATATCCATTTAAATTAGGGTGCAAATGTTTTGTCCACGATTTAGTATCCAAGAGGGACGTCAAATGTAATAAAATGGGTGGGAATTTGAAATTTCATCTAACTCCCACTCATTTTATTCCATATGATGTCCCTTGGTGTCCTGGACACCAAATCCTGGACAAAAAATTAATTTCATTTAAATTACTATATAATTCGGTATCTTTTTTTGTTAGGTAAATACAAGTGAAGCCGGCTATAAATAACATATTTCTTAATAAATATAACTAATATTTATATTATAATATTATAAGTCATGTTATATAGAATAAACAACCCCAAGCCTAAGCCATTTCTCATCTCATATTTCCATTTCATATAAAAGATAATTGAAACCTCCCAAATATCCAATTTCTTGTCTTATCCAACAAAAAAACACAATAAGCCAGCTTCCTTTCTTTGGTTGAATTCCACCTATGTGTCTTCTATATCTATAGCTCATAGGTAGGGGTGTGCATGGACCGGGCCAAGGTAGATCCAGGGCTCAGCCCACTATAGTAATTTCGGGTTCGAGTTCAGATATCTCAAGCCCAGCTCTAGTTATTTTATCGGGTTTCAAGTTGGGTTCGGACCAACCCACATGTCATAAAATTTTTTTTAAATACAATCTTTGATAAGAACTCAATTCACAACCTCCACTATTATGAACTATCTAACCTACTAACCTATTGATGTAAGCCTGTTAATTTTATATATATATATATATATATATGAGATGTGTTTTGAATTTGATATTTCATTTTCGATACCTACTTTTTCATCTCAACTCTTTTTTGGAAGTTTTAACCCTCAACACAACATGTGTTAGCTTATAATTCATCATAGAACATTTTCTTCATAGACATATATATATATATATATATATAATTCGGGCCGAGGTAAACATGAGCCTGGCCCTACTAAAGTTCAACTTGGGCCCAGGCCCTTATAAAACCCGGCCTAATCTGAGCCCATGCTCAACCTTAATCATAGATCTATTGTTTGTGTAATTATCCGCAAAAATTCTTCCATATGATAATAATAATACGGATATGTCACTATCCACACTTTTTGATCCATTTACAGCCCTACGACCTTAGAACATGATGCTCATTTACGCAAACTAGCTTGAATTAACGACAATAAAAAACTAGCTTACAAACCTAGCATGCCACCAGCAATCATGCCCATATGATGGAAGACAGGTGTACAAATATGATTGCTATCAGATCATTGCATAACTTATTTCTCTTTCTGTTTAAAAAAAAGAAACTCATAAATCTTTTTTATGTTCTTTATCTTGTAGAATAAAATAGATACCTTTACACGTGTGTTTGTTAACTTTTGATTTTTTTTTATTTTTTGGTAGTTAATTAGCATTTAATTTAATGGGTTAAAAGACAAAAAGGTCATCAAAGCTCAAAAACCAGGTTTTTCTTGTTGAAAAGGGAAGAAACTTTTGGATAAACCATGATCAAGGTCACTACCTCAAATTCCAAGACTCACATTATTTGGATAAACCATTGTCACAAAACATTTGTTTTAGGTTAAAAGCATCAAAAAAGGCACCGAAGTAGCTCCCCACTAAAGTTCATGAGATAATCTCAATCATCTTCCTCAAATTTTGACAAAAGAATAAAATTATGGGTGGAATCATTTGTTCACATTGGTACAATTCAGCCCAATTCTACACAGCCTTTTCCTAATTAGGACTGACTACCTGAATCCTGTTCCATAATTTAATTCCTTCAAGGGTTTCATCTACAGGTTTTTTTTTTTTTTTTGGAATGGCCACATGGGCCAACATTATGACATCCGCACAAAGCAGGACCGGCCTGAGACAGTGAGAAACCAGAATAGGCAACACCACTTTGCATTGTTCACCCAACCCCCCTTCCCTCCAGGGTTTCAACCTTGGGTCTTCTCTATGGAAGACAGATGCCTCAGACACCCCAGCATGGTAGCATTGGCAGGTCTCATCTACAGTTAGGTAAAAAAAAAATGTTTTGTCTTTTTTTTCTATACGTCGAGTGGATTTCACCCTTCACTTTCGACTTACCTTCATTTTATCACCTATAGTTACTAAACTCTCACTAATGCATTATCTTCTGATCTCAACATCCTTACCTAGCCTATTCAATTGTAATTTTTTGTTTGCATACCTTTTCGTTCCATTACATAGAGCATGGCTGGTTTTTTTTCAATGGCATTATTTGACCGATTTCATACATCCCTTTAGTGCCACCTACAATAAGTACCAGGTATAATTATTTTAATATGTGGAATAGTATTGAATGGCTTTGATCAAATTATGCTGACCCAACGTATTTGTAGTCTGAGCAAATACTGGGTAGGGTTTATTAAATTAGATAATGGCCCACCATTTGGTGATCAAAATTTCTTTGTAAAAGAACAAAAACAGAAGAAATAAAAAAAAATTAAGAAATAATATATTTTCCTAAAATAAAATTAAATAAAAAATAAGAAGAAGAAGAAGCTTGGACATTGGACCACTGAATTAAAAGAAACACTTCCTGCCACCCAATGCAAACAAACAAGACCCAAAGATATGACCTCACATAAAAAGGTAAGGTATTTGCATTTAGAAAGATCAAACATTGCATCTCTTCTCAACAGGAGCAAATCTTCTGTGACTAAAATTGGTGTGATTACTGTATTAACCATACCACAGGTTGACAAATGGGGTGTATAAGGTTAAAAGTGTTACAATTCACATTCAATTAAAAAAGTAGGTGTCTAAAAAAGGTATTAAAATCAAAACCACATCATAGTGTCAGTTTCGTGTGCATCACACAGTAATCACACCAATTTTGGTCACAGAAGATTTGGTCATGATGGACACCCATTTATTATGACCTAAGCCTCTATTGATCTAAATTCTACACCGTCTAATTAATGAGCCCAACTAGGGGTGGCAATTCGTGTTGGCAGGTCAGGTTTGTGTTATCGAGATAAGGGTATACAACTACATGGCTCAACCCAAACCTGACCCATTTATTATTCGTGTCAAAGCAGGTTGACTCCTTTGACTCGAAAAATGTTACAGTCAACCCTAACATGCTTATTTTGTGTTAGATTCGTGTCGGGTTCATGGGTATTTGGTAATTCATGTTGACGGGTCAGATTTGTACCATCTCAAGTTAAGGGTATATGATTATATGGGTCAAGCCATTTGACCCAAAACCCATTTACAGTCAACCCTAACCCTCTTATTTTGTGTTGGATTCATGTCGGGTTCATGGGTCATGTCAAACATTTCCATCCCTAAGCCCAACCCCTTAGAATATCTCATCAAATGATAATTGCTATAATTTTTCCTCAAAACTATAAAGGCCATTCAAAGTAGTAACTTGCGGAGATAGAAGATTTTCACCATGGCCCATAGATTTAATTAGTATCTGTAGCTAAATAATGCAAAATTTCTCTAGTGAGACCCTTTGGTAGAATTAAGTTGGATAAATAGTCTAAAGTTTGAAATCATTTTACAGTCCACAATCCACATGGGCCTATCACAGCTTTTGTGGCTGTGATTTGACATCTTACAGATTAGAATTTCAAATTCCAGTCAAAATTGTGGTTGTGAAACGATTGATTTACAGCTGCAGGAGATTTTCTATCTGGACAAACGAGAGAGGATTGTATCCGCTCCTCTTATTTAATGCTCCTCTCTGGCACCCTGTCCAGGGAGGGCACCCCCTCCTCACTCCCCAAAAACCCGAGAAAATAAGTGATAATCACTTGTCGGTACTGATGTGCCCACCCCCTGACAAGGAGCAGAGAAGAGCATATCCGCTCTCCGGACAAACATATGAATAGGGTGTCAAATTGTCCATGCTGAACTTTTGGCATCTGAAATAGGAAGATATCAATTAGGATTCTCTCTCCTATGAGTGGGATGATTTTGCCATTAGAGCTGCAAGTTATCCCAAAAATGCATGATCCGTCTGCATCCAATCCAATACAAGCTTATCCACTCTGTTTATAACAAATAGAATCTATGGATATGATCTTTTAAATATAACAATATATAGAATCTAGATTATAGACCGTTGGATTTAAAATTAATCCAACAATTATAATAACTTAATAACTAAAACCAGAAATACATAAATTATTTACTTTATAATTATTTTCTCTCCATCCATGACAGCACCCACAAGTACTATCACAAATATAAGCAAAAGTTCATACCTATCACATGAGAGAAGAGATAGTGTTTTGCTCCATCTAACATTGTTACCAAGCCATATGACATCAGAGATTTTGATGAGGATAGAAATGGGTTAGGAAGACCACACTAGGGACGGTAACATCTATGGAATTATCTAATTTTTTAGGATATCCAAAATCCGAATTATTTAAATGAATAAGATATGGATATAGTTTTTAATATCCGTTAAATTGTTGTAACCCTATCAAATGCACACATCCCCAGAAGCGAGAAAACACCTTTTTGGTAGTGTGTGTACATATGGGACTATCACAAGACCGTCCTATTCACAGAATACGAGCCTTCTAATGTGAAATTGAATCAGACATAGATGAATTTGTACAAATTATTGGTGAGAGCCACAGCATAGATTCATCTATCACACATAAAACGACTGTTTCCTACTTAATCCCTAGATTCCATTGGGGATTATAAAAAGGAGAAGATAGGAGGGGCAATGTTTGACACGATCCGTAAATCAAACACGAACCCAAAATGAAATAATGGGTTAGAGTTGACCGTAAACGTATTAACCCTCCTTAATATGATCAAAAAATGGATCAAGTTTGGGTTGAGCCATATAATCATGTAACCTTATCTCAGCACAATACAAGCCTGACCCACCAACACGAATTGTCACCCTTGAGAAGAAAGTAGCCCCAAAGTGTGGGAAGTACCCTAACTGTAAAGGACGCTGAAAGGACTGTGGACCCAGCCTCGACCGGCTATAAAGATTGAAGGGTCCATAATGTCTAACCCAATTCAAAACTTTTTACAAACTTTCAGACTGGAGTACTCTCTTAGTTGATCATAAACTAATAATAATATGGATAATTGGTAGAATCCTCTCCATTAAGTTAAATTACATTAACATGCAACAAGAGTCTACAGTACAACACATATATAAAAAATTAAAGTCCCAACCAACTAAAATTTTTGTATGTATCTCTTTTTTAGAACAGTTGCACGTTAATGTATTTTAACTTACTACAGAGGAACCAAACCTAATGGAAAAGATAAAGAACAAACACACAAAAAAAGTAGTAGTGCATTGGTGCCTGGTGGCATAACAACAAAAACAAGAACAAGCCATCTTGGTTCTTCAGCCTCACTAGAATCATAATTGTCATCTTTCTTCCCGGCCCATGCAACTGTGCCACCATCACCTCTCTTTTGTCTCTCCCCTATAAAGGGTTGTGGGTATAATTAGTATATTAAGAAGGGAATTTATGTAGAGCTCTCAAGTATGTACAAGTATTTGAGCTGTCAGCAGTTGAAAATGAATTGTTTAAATGGATTGAATATGCTTTTACGTCAACTTTTAATCTAACACAATCCTCATCTTTTATCCGGGCTGGGATTATACACGGAAATTTTCTTTTCCTGATGTATTAGGATGACATCAGGGAGCTGAATATCAGTACCTAAAAATGACTTTCACCTTTTGGGGAGTGTTTATCACTTTTCAGCATTCATGTGTTCACCCCCTAATGCCATCCTAATACAC